>JAOXJP010094252.1:0-14584 GCA_025762735.1 Platanus orientalis | reverse complement strand
TTTTTGTTGGCATTTAATAGATATTTAAAACATGTTTTGACATTTAAAACTCAAATTAGTTGCATAACTCGTTTAGGCTTTGATGTTTTTTTATTGGCATTTGCGTCTTTAGTTGATTAACTAATACCACATTTAATTGATTATCATACATGTGTGGGGTGTGTGTGTGTGTGTATATATATATATATATATATATATATATGGTTTTAAGGGTGTATGAATCATTGAGTCATCTTTTTATTAAGATAAGTACTTTTTTACCAAACAAATTTTTTCTGTCATAAGTGCTTAAATTGTCAACAAACACTTAATTACTTGTGTTTACCAAACGAAAATGTGTTTCAATAAGTGCTTTTTAAAAGTACTTATTTATAAGCACTTATTATGAAATAAGCAATGTCAAATGCAACCTAAAGAGGGGACCAGTAGTGAAGGTTGTGAATCCGTAGTTTTGAACAATACCGACACGGATAGGTCGGGTCTAGTTGAACGGTTTGGAAGTTAGGTCCTGGGTCATCTCAGAATAATTAAATAATTTTAATAAATACCTAAAACAATGGATTGGCTTAAAAAGGGGATCGACTATAATGGGGAAAAAATACAAAATGTGAAAGTATGAAGTATGAACTAAATCAAAGTACTAATAAAAAAAAACGTGAGGAACCAAGAATTTTTTTTTTTTAATTACGAATCAAGGAACCAAAGGGTTTTTTTTTCTTAATGAAGAAGTAACCAAGCTTTTTCCAATCATTATTTCAAACTTTAAGAGTGACTTCCTCACCTGTTGTCTATTCCCCCCAAAGTCTTTGAAAGGGTACAAAATAGGTGAACAAAGTTAGGGTATGTTTAGGAAGCATTCTCTAGTTTCTCTTCCAGAATTTAAAAAAAAAAAAAAAAAGGATTCTAGAGATCTTGCATTTTTTGGAGTAACTTTTAAGTATATGAGTGTTTGGTAACGTTCAATCTATTTTTTTTTTTTTTTGAAACAAAATCCTATTTGGCAATGGCACGTAGAGAAAGTATTTTTTTTAGATATACACAAAAATTTTACATAATGTTAAATATATATATATATATATATAACAATAATATATAAAAAAAAATGTATAATTATCATTTAGCTTAAGCCCACACCAAAGTCTATGCATAGAAAAACATCCACATCCAGAAAAAAAAAAAAAATGTGAACGTCATTATTGCTTTTAAGGAAGGACTAATACATTCTTTAAATATATGGAATTCTGTTAAGAAGGTGAAGTGTGTGGTATTTTGTTAATTGAAATCAAATAAGTATGTACTTTTATATGTAAAACATGTACAAGTAACTATAAGGCTTTGTTTTTTAGATGAATATTGTAAGGCTCTTTCGGGTATACTTTCTACACAGTTCAAAATTATTAAATACATGAATTTGAATTCCTATTTAGATGCCAAATTAGTGGAAGAGATTAGACAAAAGAATAAAATAACCAATTGCTTAAAGGGATTTCTATAGTAACAAGATAGCTTATAACCATCAGTAGGTTGTAAGCACCATCATCCCCAGCGGCCACTACAACCCCTACCAACCCCAATCCACTTCCATTGTTGCTCATGTTACAAGGATTATGGTATACCAGAGATTTACAGTCATACCAAAGGCAAACGACTTGCTATTAAAAACAAATTCGCATTTTAGAGATTTATGGCCACTACAAAGGCAAGAGGAGCAGCAACAACATACATTCTCAACCCTCTTGTTGAGATAGAGATAGAGAGAGAGAGAGGGAGAGGGAGAGGGAGAGTGTAAAACACACACACACACACACAGACACAGATGGGAACGTGAGACATAAAATTGGCAATCGTTTAGAACCCCACCAATCACAAGAAAAAAAATCGATTGTTTCTTCCCAAACAATAGAGAAAATGAGAAGAAAAGAGAGAAAGATGAAGAGAGTGTGTACCTATCACCAGAGGTGCCAAAGATGCCAGAGTCGCCTGCAACTACAAAGATGGGATCTTGTGAGGTCGCCTCTTCTTTTCCTCGGAAGATATTCCTTTCCTTCTATTTGGAGAGTCAACAGGTTGCATCTCCTTCCGTTAAATCCCATGCACATCAATCCAATAATTCTTTTATTTTTTAGCACTACTATTTTTGGTGCAAAAAATTCTTGCCAGAATCCAAAATATGGAGTGATTCTTGGAATTTATTCTGGTTTGCCAAACGATATCTCTCATTTTTTCAAATTTTTAGAATAAAAAATGCATAGAATGCATTCTTTAGAAAGTTCCCAAACAGGGCCTTAGCTCTTGGGTCTTCCGCCACCCCACAGCAATAGGAGATTTAGCCAATATCTATTATTTTTAAAGTGATGTTTTGTACTGAAGAGTAATTTGTACAAAAGTAAGATTTGAGAGATGAGATAAGTGCCTAATATTCAAGAATTTGTGAGCCTATTAGGTTATGGTGTTATCCCCCCCCCCATTTACTTGGGTATGCTCATCGGCACAACCTACATGTCATTGGCGATTCGGGCTCTAAGTAATCATCAATAATTGTGAGATCGATATATGTTCTTTGTTTTTTTTTTTTTTCCATCTAAAAAATGCCACCCTTACATAAGAATGAGGTGAGATTCACACACACACACTAAAAGAAAGAGGAAACCTCAAATCCCTACCAAGATTGTATTTTGAATGTTTTTACATTAGGTTATAAGATCCACACACACACACTCTCTAAAGAAAGAAAAAGGAAAGCTTGAATCCCAACCAATAATGTATTTTATGCATGTTTTTACATTAGGTTATAAGATCCTAAAGGTAACATCTTATTTTGAGGGGGTATATTCTTCCTAATAAATGCTTCTTATATAATGCCCCCAAACTTGGATTCGGATATGGATCATATCACTCTAGATTCGGATTCCTGTTCATAAATCCAATAATCCATATAGAAATTGGCCCAAATCCTGAGCCCACAAGTAAGCGAAAGTCCAGTTTTATCTTAGAGGGGGGTGAATAGGATATCTAAATTTCTTTTCAACTAACCCCACTCAATTTAAAATTCCAAGTTAAGATGTTTGTTAAGATACTTGGAATTTCAATGCACTTATAAATATCCTTCAATTTTTATAAATTCAAGTGCAATGCAATGGCAATTTGTAATATTGGTCTTTCAATTACTTTATCTCACTTAATAGTAATTATGAAAGATCATATGAAATATGCTATACATGACATGTAGATACCAAGAGAAGAGGCAATTCACACAACATAATGTTTATAGTGGTTTAGCACTCGGGCTTACATCCACTTTCAAAGCTCCCAACCGAGTTACTAAAATTTTATTTAGATTGAATTTCATTACAATCAAGGTTAAAATCACAAAACCTATCTACTTGCAAAGCAAGCTTTATTCCCGGTGTCTCTGGCAGGAGAGGTCTATACCTGGTGTCTCCGATAGGTATTGGTCTACACTATTGGTGTCTCCGGCAGTAGTGCTATGGTCTACACCCGGTGTCTTCGGTGGGTATTGGTCTACACTACTGGTGTCTTCAACAGTAGTGCTTTGGTCTACACCCAGTGTCTTCGACGGGTGCAGTCTACACCCGGTGTCTCTGGCAGGTGCTAAGGTCTCAAAGAGAAAACTTAAATCAATACAAATCAATACAATTTGCCTCACAAGGTTGATGTATTGCTTGATGCACATGTAGGTGGTTACCCCTATGTTGAGCTAGTATGCCAATATGATCCACCAAGCTTCTAAGAGTGCTTCTTACTTCTTGGAGCTTCTAACAAGTAAACCATTCTCCTTGCTTTCCTCGTCTCGCTCTTCAGTTATAGGGTGCTAGGGAAGCACTTGAATGGCTTTTGATCTTCAATAGATGTACATAAATGAAGCCTTTAAAGGTTGGAAGGTGTAAATGTCTTTTTCTCTCTTAAAGAATTCTTCTCTTTGGTTTTGGGTGTGTTCTTGTGTGTTAGAGAGCTTATTAGAGCTTTTTACATATTTATAGGTGACGAGCATAGTCGTGTACCCTTGATATGGCATCTATCCCAATAGTCAAAAAATTACAAACGTTGATCTGTTATATTTTTTGAATTTCTGTGATTTCAAATTGATCTGGCTATGTTGAATTGATTCGCTCGGATCAATTCAACATCCTCCAGATTGATCCGATTCCCTTGTTTTTCTGTCATTTTGCCTAAAACCTACTCCCACGCACTTTGGATCACAAGTATGAGGCATTCATTAGTCCATATAATTATGTAAAGGTCTTTTAAGTTCTTTAACCTATGTTTATCTTGTTAAATACCTTCACAAACCTTTCTTGAGCTTGATGAGCCTTGAGTCTTCAAGCTTTCGGACCTTGGCAGCTTTGGGAACGGATCATCCTCGGCTTTAAGTGTTTGGAGCTCGTCTTCCATCTTGGGAACCAACACTTGATGATTACAACATGACTCAAGATAGGCAATGCTCATGTCGTGCCTAATCTACCACTCCATGTATTTTATACAATATGGAATTGACAATATACATCAACACTAAATACTTGGGAACCTATGTAGGTAGCATGGGTTGGTCCACCAGGACATATAAAGGTCTTTTGTTCATTTTAGTCTACGTCTATCATGATGTATACATTTACAAACCTTAATTGTTCTTGATGAAGCTTGAGTCTTCAAGTCTGCAGACCTTGGCAACATGGGGAAGGATCCATCATTGGCTTCAAGTGTTTGGTGCTTTTCTTCCTTCTTGAGACCCAAGGACACTTGATGATTATAGATATGACTAAGATATGCCATATGCTCATGCCATGCCTAATCTACCACTCCACATAATCTATGGAATTAACAATTTACATTAACAAGAGTAATGTCGATAGCATAGTTATAATCTGTAGCTGGTAGCTGGTAGTTTGTAGTCTGTAATTGCTCAAATTATGCTCAAATTGCTTACTATCGAAGGGGCATACCTCAGAAAGAGTAACAACTTCAATTGAATCAAGTAAGACATTTATCTTGTAACCATTTACAAATTACATTTATTCTATTTCATCTCTTTCTTTCCAAGATTGGTTAAAGTCCTCTTAATTGAGGCAATTACGAACCTAAATGATTATAACAGAAAAAGGGGAAATCAAAAGACCCATCCAATAGTAAGGTTATGAGTGAAGTTCTTACCTTACAGCCCTAGTTTTAGAAGGCAAGAATGCCTCTTGTTCTAATTTAAATACAAGTTAACTTGGAATTGCAATATCACCCTTTTTTTCCCAATAAGGGTTAAAATATTATATAGACAAAAGAAATGTAGAAGATAAGATTTGCACTTTCCCACATCCTCATTGACAAGGTCATATAGAGTTTGAGAGAATGAAGGGGGAACTACTAAATTTCCATGTCTAAATTAAAGAAAGTGAAAGAAAGTTTGTCTCCCTACTTTCCTACTTAATGTGAATGTTCCATCTGGTCTTGTTAACTTGGCTTTGTATAAACTAAGATATTCATAAAGTCTTAATATGGACTTGTTAACTTGGCTTTGTATAAACTATGTTATTCATAGAATCTCAATTTATTGGTTTATGATATCCACCATGACTTTGAAATTTGATCGAATGCTTAAATTATTAACCCCCAATCCCATAGCAACAAGATTACCTCTCAAGATGGAAATCAACTACCTACAATAGTGGAATTCTCTTTACTGATATCCACAAACACTACCAATGAAGAACCATTGTCAGCACCCAAATTTTGACTCGGGCCAATTGATAGCAAAAGGACAGCATAACAACATTTAGGCATCAAGACTTTAAGCACCCTTGGTTTAGGAAGAGTAAACCTGGACTCTAAGAGGTTAGGCATTCCCTAAGAAGTCTTTCTGGATATCCCAATCACGAACGAACCATCAATAGGACTTTGACGGTCCACATTTGAGAACCCCATCCATGTCATTAGCAAGTTTTCCAGCCTCTGTAAGTCTTTCTTCAACAAAGCATCATATGTGAAAAAATTATCATTTTGCCATTTTACCTTCAAAAGCCTAGGACTCACTATCTACCATTCAGATCATAGAATTTCTCTCAGCTATATAAACCTTCTTGTCATGTAGCATCACAGGCGAAGAATTCTCATTTTCACTTTTTTTTACCCACAAGTAAAAAATTACCATTTTACCCTTTTCACCTTAGAGAATTTACCCATGGACCCTCAAAGGATCCCTAAAGCCTCTCCCGTTATCCGAATGGTGTAATTTTAGATCCTATCCATCCCCACTCCTCCCGATTCTGAGAAACTCATCACAGAACAGATATTGCTCGAGAATGGCAATAACCAATTTCTCAACCTAACATAACCCTGACCAAGGAATGACCCTTGCAAGAGTTCTCAAAGATTCATCCGCTCTCCAAATCCAGAAAGGTTGATCACCGTATCTCATCCTTAACCTTAGCTTTAAATATTCAGGTCTGAGATAAGGATTTCAAAATCTCAAACCTTGGTGAAATCTCAAATCTTCCCCAAGGGGTCAAAAAGCAATTTAGCTACATTTTGCTTATATGGAGCCAGAATGTTCTTTAGACCTCCAAATCAAGATCAATTGGTGTCCATCTCTCTGGAATTGTGAGCCCTTTAAAAAACTGTCTAAGGAGCGTGAACTTTCGTGAAATTTATCTACTCAAATTCCCTCAAATACTCCAAAAAGAGCAATAAATTAGGTCTACAAATCAGGTGTTCAACCAACTCCTGAGAATTCACCCAAACTCAAAAATTAAGTCTATCAGTGGTCATCCCACAATAAATTCAAGGCCTCCAAACTATCAAGTTTGCATTAGATTACAGAAATCATGTGGCCCAAGCCATCATTGCTACTTAAGCTAAGATAAAGCACTTTTCGTCTGTATTTGTCACACGGAATACCCTAAAATATTCTCCCGGACTCGGAATGTAGCAAGGTCAAGCCCATTTTCTCAGTATCACCCCTGCCCTCAAAAGATCATTTCACCTACTTAAACATCGGAGAATGTCTAACAGCTTAATTCCACCAGTCTTCAGGTAGTTACAAAAACCCTATCTCTCCAAGTGACCCTACTTCAAAAATCCTCTAGCTACTGCTCGAGAATCCAGTAGCCAATCTATTAGGTCCTATAGCTCCATGACTCCCCAAGCTTCAAATCCCACAAACATGGCCTTTAGTAGAGATTTACAGAGAAATCAGTAGCATTTCCAGTCCAATGTTCTCTAATTACCCAAAAAAGTTTCTACTCGAACGTCGTAATTCAGCATAGTCAGAGGCTGTGGCTCACCTAAACTAGGGACCATCCTTCACTAATAATTTTCAGAATCAATTTTACCATCTTTTCCTTTCCAAGTACATATGAAATCTTTTCAGGTCAAAAAAACCTTGATTTCACCCCTTGCCCTTATTGTAATTTGGTTTTGACTGGTCCAACGCGACGGGAATATCTTTGACCTTGGAAAAGGACACTGAGTATGCCAACTTCCGAGCTTGAGAACTCGCGACACTTAATGGCATAGAGAGGGTTCAAAAACCCTAAAAGCATTAAATATCCATTAATGAGCTAAGATTTTTCAACTTAGCTCATTGATGGCATTTAATGCATTCACACCTTATGCCTAAACTTGATAACCCTTGGATGGGAATATTCCTATGTGCACCCTCACCCCTCACCCTTAAATCTAGGTGCTGAATTTTAAATCCCAAGAGCAACCCCTAGGTCTCCCCAATTGGCATCTTGATGCCTCCCCTTGGTTTTTGCAACGAATCAAAACCCACCTAAAGGCATCTTCAATACCCCTTTGTCCACCTCACCTGTCCAAGTGAACAAACACTCTCTCATCTCCACCCTACACCTAATCAGCCAAAGTTAATCCCAGCTTCTCCCTCAGCCATGTCACCAAACACAAAACTGCCAAATCCTAGCCATCCATCCCAAAACCCATCCAAGCCCTCAACCTCATTTTAGCTAACCTAATCTCCATCCTTCATCTAGATAGCTCTAGATTAAATATCAACCCTCCACCACACCAAAATTGGGGCTATAAATAGCCCCAATTTCATGCACAATAGGGTCGGTAACAAAAAACCCTGGAAAAAGAAAGAGAAAAGGAAGAAGAAGAAACAAAAGAACTTGTTCAAACCCTAGGTCACTTGGACCCAAGGTAAGCCTAAACCCTTTGAAGTTCATGTCTATTTTCATTCATATGTTCAATCCCTATGCTATTATAGTGTCCAACTCATGCTAAGTTAGCTGCTCTAATTTGGGTTACATGTAAAGGCTTTACAGCCTCTATTTGCCTCTATTTCTTAACATCTTTAGTATAGAATTTATTGTGAATTTTTCACTAACCTATTGGAGCTTCAAATTTTATTATGTTATACTACATTCATAAACTAACTACCCTATTTAATTTCATAATTTTTTTAGTTGTGGAAGGCCTCAAGATGGCCCCCCAAACAAACCCTAAAATCTGGGTCTTTTGTGACCTAGTTTAACCAAATATTTGGAAATTTTAGTTTGATTTGTGTGTGCATGATCTAAGGCTAAATTTTGGATATGTTTTTCCCTATCAATTATCTATCTTCATGCTTAATTTCATATTTTTCTCAAAACCCTAAGGGCTCCAAATTCGAGAAATCCAGTTGCTAGATTTTCTCCTAATAATTAACGCCTGAATTTTACAGAATTAGAATTCAGGTGTTAAACAAACAGGTGTCAAGAGAAATATCAAGCATTGAGATCTAGGACCCACCCCAGGGAGCCCTGATCTTCTCTAGGCCTATCCCATGACTGTCTTAACCTCTGAGAGATCCAATCTTGTGCCCGAGCACCTCTATGGGCCCTTATTTCTCTCCTAATGCCTAAATTTAATTTCAGGCATTGAAAGGAAAATTTAGGCATTAAGACTGGACTAAAAATCATGTTTTTTCAAATTTGTTAAGTGAGTGTGGAACCTAGGTGTAGTGCAAAGACTCAGGAGAAACCCTACCCCTTTGAGACCCACCTATGTGGCCCAAAAACCAAAGTTGGTTGCTGACCCCAGTACCCAACGCTTGAATTTTCCCTAAATTAAATTCAGGCATTGAACATTCAGGTGTCAAATCAAAAAATAGGCGTTAGGCCTATAACAGATGACCAAACTGCCCTCTTTGGGAGAGCATATCTACACATGGGTAAATACCATGTCCCCTAAGGTTGCACAGTGTAACCCTACCTAACCTAGGGGTCCCACAACTTTGGGGCCCACCAAACCACCCCAAAAGACCACATGAATATGCTAATCTAATCAGCTTCTAATACCTGAATTTCACCCTAAATTAAATTCAGGCATTGAAAATTCAAGCGTTAACCCTGAAACACAGAAAAATACAACTTCTTTTCTTTTCTCCTCTTTATGTCAGGGTTAAACCTAACCTTAAAAATCTAAACAATAAACATCTTTGAGTGGTCCACCATCCCTTTAAAGGTCACACCCATGAGGGGTCTCATGCAACTAAATGCATTTGATTTAAAAGGACAGTTTTTGGACTTTTCAGGAACCAACGCCTGAATCACCCTGAATTAAATTCAAGCATTAAGGGTAAATTCAGGCGTTAAGCCTAAGAAAAACCCAACAAACAGCAAACTTAGAATTCACAAACCATGGGCATTAGCATACTTTAAGGCATGTATGAATAGGAGAAGCTGCCCTAAAAAGGTAGGTACTTGGGGTGCCAACACCTTCCCCAAATGCAACCAAACAACTTACCCTCATTCTCAGGAATGTAGACCAGTATTAGGAGTTAAACCCTTAGACCTTTGGGTCTAGACTTCTCCCCTTACCCCGAAGAGGAGAATCAACATCCAACTCTATCAGTTAACCTCGAGTTGGTGGTGACTCCAAGAAAAGCCTAACCCTCTCATAAACGGGTTAGCAACCTCCACACACCCGCATCTCACACTGAAGAGTGGGTCCGGAAACCACAGGTGGGCGGGAGAACCTAAACCCCCCAGACCCCGACATCCACATAATGGTGACTCTGTTGAGGATTGTTTAATCTCCCCATGTACATGCCTTAATTTATGCAAAATACCTGCTTTACATTGTTTATGCAAATGCTCACATGTCTACTTGCTTTCTCACATCTCCAGTTGCTTTCTCACATGTCTACTTGCTTTGAATTAGATTTAAGTCACTACATCAGTTAGTTAGGATAACACCCCATATTTAACACTCATTCTAAATTGTTATGCATAGGATAGAGAACATGCTCACTTTATCTTTAGGGCAGCTTGAATTAGTTAGTAGGATTAAATTCACATTTTAACAAACTTGTATGAATACATCTCTGTTATTTTACACTTTGCACAAAATGAGTCCAAGGACACCACATTGCACCAATACATCACTCTCATGAGTCCTTATCTAGGTCATTACCCACCAATGGACCGACATTGGATCACCACATAGGATGGGAACAACGTTTGAGCAGTTGTTGCTATGTCAGCACGGCCATTCTGAGTTACCCAAGCCAGTTACCACTCTATGATCCGATCTATTTCGGGCAGGTGTTTCGACTAGTACACTCATCTTTTAAAATCTCAAAGAAGCATGCAAATTTATTCATTTTTATGTTAGAGTTATTTAGGCTACACTTAATCGCTTAGAGGTCTAGCTTTAGGATTTGTTTTTCAGAATTTTGATTGATTGCTTGCATGATTGACTAAAAGGAACCGGGAATTCATGTCTGATTTTGAAAAATTAGCCCAAATTATTATTTTTTAGATAATTAAGACCGGATTTTACTTTCTTATCTAAGTTTGGATATCTCTCACCTCTTTTGCTTAATATACATAACATAGAGGTATAGATTACGTAGATATCTCACAAATGAAATAAAATGTAAACCAAACCATGCCATAAAAGAAGAAAAGGAAATTAATAAATGTATCCAAGTCATCCCTAAATACAAAACCAATTTGAGTTCATCTCTCTCTCAATAAAAAAAACAACATATCCAAGTCATCTAGGGTTAAAATATACACAACCCATCCAAAATGTATCTGAATACATCCCTTAAGAGATAAAAGAAATAAAAAAAGAGAAAAGAGAAAAAAGTTCAATCCATTTGAGTCAATCATCGGAGTCGTTATCCACGTGCTCCATTGTCCCCTTCCTGCCCATGTGCTTGCCCTTCCTATGAGTGGCCTGCTCCAAATCAAACTTTAGCATCTCCAAGGGGCACAGTAGTGCCACCTCCCATTATGGTCCTGAGTGGACTCTCATCGATCTGCAAAGGAACCAACTCCATAACCCCACTAGACACCAACTCTGTGTGCACCTTAGGCCCCACTCCAACCTTAGTAGAGGGCATCTCGGTGTCCCCCGTGTCACCACCAACACCCCCAGGAATAAGGATCTACCTCTGCAACTGCAAAAATAATAAAAAGTACACATGTCAGAACTTTTTAAAGAAAAATTAATTTAAAAATATATATATACATAATAAAGAAAATAACTTTGCAATCTTTACCTCCTCGACCACCTTCTTATGGCTCTCCTTTAAAGCCACAACCTCAGTCAAGTGGACTTGGTTCTTTTGCCCCACCAGGGCAAAGCACCTTGCCAGCTTTTGGAAGGCACTCAGGTACACCTTCCTTGAAACATGCAATAAGTACACAAACTTTGTCAAGAATTCTAAAATTCATAAGTTTTAAAACATCACTAAAATAAAACAAAACCATACATGAGTCACCATCTCTGAGGGCACCCATCCCTCAGGGAGCTCTGCCTTAGGCAAAGGCTCCTCGCTCACCCCACCCCCGACGTTGGTCAAAGTCACCACCTCAGGCACCATCCCTACCAGGTCAGGCTCAGGGGGGAGGAACCTTCCTCTTCCTATCCCTCCTGGTAGGAGGTGAGAGTTCCTCTGCGGACTGTGTGTTAGCTGCCGACTAAAACCAAACAAGTTAAATGTCATCAAAATATTTCAAAAACAAACAAAGTAAATGAAATGTAAACAAAGTTTTACAAAAAGATTAAAAAAAAACTCACCTAGGGCTTAATGAGGCTACCTAAAGGCCCGCAAGACTGAGTGGCCCACCACTCGCCGTAATCCCTAGCCCAGTCCAGGAAGACTAGGGCATTAGCGTCTATCTAACCCCAACCTGTCTCTCCCTCAGTGCCGATGACCCAAGGAGGGCAGTGTGGGACCACAAAGTCCTCTACTCCCACTTTGAACTAGAGCCAGCATCTCTCCGCGAGGTTAAGGGTGACGTCATCAATGGCGACCAAGACCACCCTCTGACGGGACCAAGCCTAAACCGAGGTCTGGTCCAGAGCAGTATCCCTATCCAAGACCCATCGGGTCCATGGGCGCCACTTGACTTGCACAAAGCACAATAGGTGTTAGATAATTATTTATAAAAATATAATAACAATAATAATAATAATAATAATAATAATAATAAGTTAATCAAATAAGACAAAGCATTGGGTACTAACCTCATCATCTGTCAGGAGGTCCAGCTCTTGTCGAAAAGTGGAAATGGGTTTGCGGACTTTATGGTGGGTGTTCGAGACCTTCCACCTTGCAACACAAGGGAAAGGGAACACCTCTTCACCCCTCCATGCGGGAACCAAGGATAGGAAATAGTCATAACACCACACCTACAAAATAGAGAATCCAGAAACTCAATATCATCAAAGATTAAAAGAAAGAAAATAAACAAAAACATAAAAGACAAAAGTAAGCAAATGAATGTAAGTTATACCTCCCATAAGAAGTACAACCCCAAGAATGCATGACGGCCTTGCCCCAACGAGATCTCAGTCATATTGGAGTACATCCACCCAAGGGCAAACCTACCCAACTACAAGTACCCACTAGATCCAGATCCTCCAAGACCAACAATATATACATGAGTGGAGAAGGCAATCTCCGTTGGTGAGCTCTCATTGGTGGCCTACACATACTTCTTCTCGAACTAGGATGGGAGGACACCCTTCATGCCCTTGTAATACTCCATGGGATGAGGCCCTATACATCGTACCACTGACTCTAGGTCGAAGTCATCGGTGGTAGGTGGAGGCGTGCGGTCCATCGAGAGTCCGATCATCATGAAACGGTCTATGGGAGGCAGGCCTATCTCTCCCAAAGGAAGGTGGAAGGTGGAATTTGCACGTGAGTGGTGACCACCTCTCAGCCAGGGCCATCATCAAAGCCACGTCTACTTCAGCACAGGCAGACTCAAGAAAGGGCCAAAATCCATGGCCCACACCCTGTCTTAGACATTGGAGCACATATGCTTCCACAATGCTTGGACCCCAGACCAAGAGCAGTGTCGCTTTACCCTCCCCCTAGCCTACAAGAGAAAATACATAAAAACATGTTAGAGCATTGTTTAAGAATAAAAAGAACAAAAAAGAATAAAAGAAATCAAGAATTGCAATTCTGGGTCTCAAGCAGAATGCCTGAATTTTAGGTTGACGCCTTGTTTTAAAAGTTTGAAAATTCAGGTGTTATGCTTGTAATTTAGGGCAATGACTTTCAGGTGTTGGAAAATCCAAAAATCAACAAAAAAAAATGGAAAAAAAACCATTAAAATCATTGCAAAATAAAAGAATAGATTAAACAAATCTTTCTTAAACAATTTTAAACCTAAACATGCAAGGAAATCTAAGGAAATGTGCAAAATCAAAGAAAAACATTGAATCTAAAAGAAGGCATTCAAAGAACAAGAAAAATTCATAAAAATATAAATTAAATCAATAAACCAAACCAAAACTTACCTCATCCGCAACCGGGTTCTTCCATAATGCCTTCTCTTGTGCCGAGAGAAGCAGGAAGTGTCGGCTTGATCCTCCTTGACACATTATAGTTCAAATAGGAAGATGGTTTTTTGGTAAGAATTTGGAGAAAAAAAAAAAAGAAGGAAGATGAGTTCTTAAGCTCTCCCTTGTATTTGTAACTGAAAATGACAAAATGAAAACAAAAAGACAAAAGGCATGTTCGCGGGCCATTTAAAAGTTGTAATTGCTCTCAATGCCTAACCGTGCTCTCAACGCCTAAATTTTAATTCAATTAAATCTAGGCATTGATACCATATTCAGGCATTAAGAATTTTTTTCCTGTAACTGTTCCAATGCCTAATCGTGCATTCAACGCCTGAATTCTAATTCACTAAAATTCAAGCGTTAACAAAAAATTCAGGCGTTAGACTTAATTTCTGTAAAGTATTGCTTTTGACTGTAAAATAACATGCTTAACCCTGTGTTCATGCTTGTGCTTACAAACATGGATCACAGACCTATGCAATTGGATTCTTACTCCACCATCTCCGCCAACTTTGCAAATACCTTAATTGCCCTTCCCCTCGAAGACCGAGAAGTTTGGAAGAATCAAAGCCGGCTAAGGGCAACATTGACCTTAACGCAAATCAAATTTGATTGACCACTATTAGAAGTAGCCATTTCATTTTGGGACCTGTCATCCATGGTTTTCCACTTTGGAGAACAAGAACTCACACCCACTATGGAGGAGCTCGAGTCCTTCTTAGATTGGGAACATTGTCTCGGCGTCAGTCCCATAATCCTGACC
>JAOXJP010094241.1:0-14584 GCA_025762735.1 Platanus orientalis | reverse complement strand
CAATATGTCCTATGTATTGTCAATGTACATGCACAAAATAATGTAAGTACATATAGTGGTCATGTAGTAGGACTTTATTTTGTAATTTTGTATGTCCATGTAAGTCCAAGAAGAGAGTCCAGGAAAGCACCAAGAAGACAGACTCGAAATCGGAATGACCAAACTGAAGAGACTCAAGCGTGGTTGAAGAATTCCTAAGTCTCAAGTGTTAGCTACCTCAAGAAAGCCAACATTCAAAATTTGAGGGTAAAATCGTAAAATGTTGGTAAGTAGTAATGGGGTGTTTGGATATGGACTTAACCTTAGGTGGACTTAGAGTGAATTAAAAATAGATAACCCAAACTTAAAAAAGGTTCCATAAAGATTGGATCAAGGATGGACCAAAATTTAAAAACATTAAATTGTGCTGAAAAAGAAAAATAACCCAACTTAAAACGGTCATAACTTTTGGTCCCGACGTCCGCTTATGGCCCATAAGTACTCAAAACTAGTGGAATGAAATGAATTAACTGAAAATGAGTTCTTTTGGAATTGGGACCTGTCCTAATATGTTTGGGATCAGTCCTAATATTTTTTGAGATCGATCCTAATATTTTTGGGATCGGTCCCCAACAAAAAAAATTCAATTTTGAGTTTTTCAAGTCGGCATAACGGCTAGTTTTTTTTGTTGTTGTAAACTAGTCAGAGACACCAAGTGCGAGTTAGTCCATCGGAGTCACTAAACGAAGCGTGCCCACCAGAGACACTGAGAACACACTTACAAGGGAGTAGATTTTTTGTTACCTGTAAGTAAATTTTAGGTTTATTAATTTGCTTATAATAGTTTAGGAGAACTATTAATAAAAATTAAATAGGCTCGGGGGAGCCGGTTAGAGAGTGGACGTAGGCCAAAGGGCCGAACCACTATAAATTTATGTGTTGTGGTTTGTTTGTGTTATATTATTTTGTGTTTATGCAAATTAACTCAACATATTTAAGTGACTTCAACTAAGGTTAAAAATATTAAAGAATTAATTTAAACAACCTTAGGGAATTTATCAGCCCTACTCCCGCTCTGCTATAGGTAACACGATAGTGCATGGCGGAGCCCCGTGGTATATGATAAATTCACAAAAAAACAATTTACTTAATTAAAAGAATTTTCGCTGCGTATTGTTTAAAAGAAAATTAAGTAAATTAAATTGGGTCTGAATAAATTATTTAAAAAGAATAATTTATTTTAAAAAAATTTAAATATTTTATAAAGATCCTATTCACCCCCCCTCTAGGATCCATTTCGGGAATTTCAGCATTGACATGTAATCTATATTAGAAATTATTCATGACGTGCATTGGCATGCCGTTTATAATAGAAACTACTAACATCATATCATTACATATGCCGTCTATATTAGAAACTATATACAGTGTGCATGCACACACTATCTATTTTAAAAACTATTTATGGTATGCATTTGCATGTTGTCTATGTTATAAATTATCAATTTTAACAAGTCTTTGAAATATTTCAAAGTACAAAAGAATTACGGGTTTTTTCTCTCATGAACTCTCTCTCTCTCTTTTCCTTTATTAACAGTAAAACTGAGTTATTTCAATGGTTTTTCCAGAATCAGCCAATAAATAGGTTATTGTAAAATCACGAACACATATTAAGTTAAATTGAATAATTAAGTATTTATTATAAATTTTAATTACTAATTTAATTTTCATTTTAAAGTCATCTTAGAGAAAAAAAATGCAAAAAGGTTAATTTCGTAAGTTTATTATAAAATGGTATTTTGGTGAGGAACTAGGAGCTCCTTCATCTCCAATCTATGCTCAGGATGTGACACAATGTCTAACAAAGGGTGCATTAATAAATACATAGGTTCTTTTTTGTGTATTTACCATAATATCCTCCTTTGACCATGTGTATTAACCCAAACACCCTTGACTTGTCATGCCACATGTCATGCATTGATTAGTAATGGAGTGATATATGTCCATTTAGACCGGAGATGATTCAAAATCGAGGAACCGACTATGACGAGAACTTGTTACGGAAGCTTCTAGTATTTATAAGGTGGAAAATAATAGGGGTTTAATGTTTTTACATGGGAGAATGGGAGTTTAAGGTATTAAAACATTGCCAGGGTTTTAAGCTTCTCTCTTTGTGTCTTTCTTCCCTTTCTTCTTTGGCTTTGGAAAAAATGCAAACAAATTTCTAGACGAACCTTTTGCTTTAAATATACATTTTTTTTCAAGCTTTGCAAGAGATTATGCACTGAAACACATACGGTCTTCTTTGAGATCATCGAGTTCTCGTTAATGACATGCTTTGCTCCTTCATTTTCTTGATATCTTACAATATATATCTTTTTCTTCATCTTATTGAATTATTGTTATGAATGAATATTTTTTTGAGAGATGCAAATGGTGCATTTATGTGTGATGATTATTTGAAAATGCTTGTAAAGTCGAGATGGTTTGTTTGTATTGTTTTGATGGTATTAGAAAAACTAAAAATGGGTTAGAAAAAAAAAGCTGGTTCTTTTTTATTTAAAAAAATGCATTAATGTAGTGCATTGCATGCCGTAAAAAGTCTTATATATGGCATATGCAAGCCGTATATACTTAAGATCATAAACGACATGCACATATATGCCCTAAATAGTCTTATATATGGCGTATGTATACACCCCATGTTTGCTATATATCATAAATGACATAAACGTGCATGCCATGAAAAGAAATTTTATAACATGAAAATTACTTTTAATGACGTTCATTGTATGCTGTTAAAAATTCTTTTTTATGACATGCACGGATTGCCGTTAAAAGTTTTATTTATTATGCATATTTTATCTTTTAATGACATTAATAACATATTGTCTATACTAGATGACTATTTACATTTGTCCATCCAATGACATTTCCATGCATGTCATAAAAGATCATTAACAACATGCATTGCATACCATAAAAAAATATTTTTGTTATAGTGAACAGAGGCTAATTCAATAAAATCATATGAAAGAGGTCCACAATTGAGTTTAAGGACTTTAATAGTCATCTATGGCATCTAATGTTAATAAAAGAAGTTGTAAATATGGTGTCACAATTTGAAAACATCCATCTTACTACTATTGATGAGTAAATTGGCTGAAATTTTGGTGCAAGACCTTAGATAAGGGCTGAAGACGTCGAATAGTGATATTAGGATAGACCATAGGGTTCAAAGGCACAAGATTCGATGCCACTTAGTATCGGTGCTAATATGAAGTCACATATTTATAGCATATAAAGAGATACATGATGTATGGAACAACTTAATCGGAAGTATTATACAATACTAATAGAATTATGTGGAAATAGATAAGGATTATGAGAAAATGACTAGCAACCCATTGCCACTATGACAAATTTGGATCTTGTCTAAGTGGAAGATGTTGGAACCTATGTCCATGACCTAAATTGTATTTATGTTGCAATGTTGGAATTCAAAGAGATGCCATGCAGCTAGGTAACCACATAGGCGTCCACCTGTACAAAATAATGGAACCATTTGGTGTAGGGTTGCTTCCCCACCAAGAGACACCAATGGAAAAAAGAAGAGTTTGAAATGTCTAGGACATTTGGAGAGATTAAAAGTAAAGAAGATTGTGAAGAGGTGTACTATTTCAAAGAGCCCTTCATGTATCTATAAAAGGATAAGCCTTCTTACATTTGAACATACAATTAACTATCCTATTTTCTCTCAGGTTTCTTCTTTCCATACATTATTGGTGAAATTCCCGAAACAATGATCCGTAGATCTTAGAGTGGGTGAATAAGATCTTTATACTTATTTAAAATTTCTTTAACAATTTAATCATCTTTTGATTTACTTAGAATTTAACTTAGACTGTAGCGGAATTAATAGCTAGTAAATCAAATCAAGTCCTCTCTAGTTTACTTAAGTCACAATACAAAAAAAAAAAAAGTAGATTAGCAAGCGAATGCTAGTGTATTATAGGGTTCCATCATTACTTATAGTTTCCTATACTAGAGTGGAAGTAGGGTAACTAATTTTACTTTAGAGTTTGTACGAAGGATGAAAAATGTGAAATAAAGCAAACTAAGAGTTACACCACAACACAAATTTAAAGTGGTTTGGCACTTTGGGCATGTGTCCACTATCCAACCAGCTCACCCTTGAGCCTTTATATATTTTTAAATAGTTATACAAGCTATTATAGGAGAAAATATTAAATCTAAAATTTACCTACAAATTTCCACGGATTCCACCACCTTGTAGATGCGCTCACAGTGTCTTCGATGGCTATGCTCCGTCCAGTGACTCCGATAGACTATGTTCCACTTAGTTCTAGCAAGTGTGGTGAGAATTCACCTTAGGTGGCTCTAGAGAAGGTTGTTAACTTTAGTTGAAATTGTGAAGGATGAAAACTCCTTTAATTGGGGTTGCCTCTTGTGTAGACTAATTAATTTGATTATGTAAACCAACCCTCTTGCTTTCAAAGGTTATAACTAAGTTGTTTGGGAAGGTCCCTTCTCAAGACCTTGAACAGTGTTTAACTATGAAAATAGTTCTCAAGATCATAAATCAATTAAAATCTAACTCATAAGCTCACAAGTTCTCACTTTGGCTTGATTTTTATAAGAATCTAACTACATAATCATTTATATGTCTTATCAAACCAATGGGGCTTATTACCTTATTTATAGTGTCAAAAGAGCACATTAAAAACTCCGAATAAATTAAAACAATTAAAAAACTAGCTATTACAGATAGCTCGAAAAAACCAGATTTCTCGCCAATGACCGTTCATTGCTAGACCAATGATCGGTCATTTCCCTATGATTGGTCATTCATTTACTAATGGCCATTCATTGGACCTGGTTCCATTTTCAAAAATATCTCATCAATCCCTTCGATTTAAGTACTTACAGCGCCTGGGCAGATATCAAGATCAAAAGTTATGGTAGTTTTAAGTTTGACCATTTTTTTTTACTTTTTAGCATTTTTTTTTATTTTACTTAAATTTTGTCAATTTAATTAATCATTGGTCTAACCTTTTTGAGGCATTTTTTTAGGAATCAAATTGTTCCATTGTAAATCCATTGATCCATAGGTCTATACCCAAACACGTGACCTTATCACTTATCAACATTGCTTTTGGATCTAGCTTTAGGCACACAATTGGCATCAGGAGGTAGTTTGCTCTTGAGACTTGAAGTTTTTCAACATATGCTTGAGTTTCTAAGGCTTGTGCTCATCCTGAGTTTTGAGTTCATCTTTTTGAAGCTTGACCAATTATAGTCTTGCACTTATATGAATATACAAATTACACACAAAATCCTACTACATGACCATGCTACATGTAATTACAAATTTTCGAAAGAACATTGATAATACAAAATACCTAGCAATTGGATCTCTATGGTTGGTGATTACGAAGTGTCTAATGACTACTCTCTATACCAAATTCTCCAAGATGTTGATCCTTATCCTGGAATACCAACATTGAAATTCTAAGTGCAAAATCCTAGAGGGGGAGTGAAAATGATATAATTAAAATTTTAATTCTTTTTACCCCTTTTTTATTTTATTAAGTTGATAAGTGTTGTTCAATTTTAATTAAATTTAATTAATGTGTTTGGTGCTTAAATGCTAATGATTACAAGTATGAAAATATAAGTGACAATCACACAAAGATTAAACACCACTACACAAGAATTTATAGTGGTTCAGCCACACCGGTGCCTATGTCCACTTTCAATTACTCAATTTATTAATCAATCACAATGATTATAAGGAATGAACAAACCTTAATTTACGTGCTTGGTGTCTTCAACAAGCATGACCTTGGTTGTCTCGGAGCCAAGGACTTAAATTTGTCACATAGCGTCTTCGACCGTTGACACAAAGGTAAGGTATAAACACCAAAATGGTTCTCAATCAACCAAGTATGGTAGTTTAATCCAATCAAAGGGATCGATGTCCCAATATATGGCGTGACTCTCAATAGTCAAATATACAAATATGGTCACCAAAGGAAGCTAAGTCCCAATGTAGAGAGTAGCTCTCAATAGCCAAATATACCAATAGGATAGTCTCTACTACTATAAAAGGGAGTGTGTGAATGCCTCTAGTGAAGGATAATAAGAATAAGTAATCATACAACCGAATGCCTTTATGAAGGAAAATATAAGTGAAGCTCAGGTGGGACAATATTTCATGGAGAGTGTTCTCCAAGGATTCACAAGTAGAGTGGTGGTTTAGAAATGAAAACTAACCACAATACAAACTACTATGAAAGAAAACTTCAAATGTGAAGTGAAAGCTTTACTTTAACCCTTAGGTTGGAAATTTGAATGCTAGGAAGTATAGGAGCACTGTCCTTAATCTTTTTTCTCTCTTCTCTTGCAAAAGAAATCTCCTTTATGGTTACAAGAGAGATAATCGACTCTCTTCTTCTTCTTTGGGAGCTTAAAAGAAAGTGTAGAGTGGAGTTAGTAGAGCTCTTCTTCTTACCCAAAAACCTCTTTATTTCCCTTTTACAAATGCCCTTAAACCCTTAGGTTTAGTAGAGCAAATAAACTCTTTTATAGAGGTTGTGGCTCACCACAACCCTTGGATGAGAATAAAAAAAATGAACAACAAATCCGAAACATAGATTTCTAATTTGAAATGTTTCACTTAGTTTGAAGCGGTCTCCACTGGAAGCATTTTCTCTTTGTCAACGAAGACTAGAAAATTTTGGAACGCTCTATTTTGGGGTTGGAGCACTCCAAACTGGACAGAGAATCCTACCAGTTTAGTTTGGAGCACTCCACCACCTTTGGAGGGTTGTAATATTTATTAGAATGCTCCACTCTCTTTGGTTTTGTACATAATGGCTCTAAGGCCTACTCTAACTATATGAGAGGTGGTCTTGGGGGTCTTGAGGGTCTCTATAAGTAAAACTTATCTCAAGTTACCTTTGTAGATGCAAAATAATGCGAATGATGTGAATATATCTCTCTAGTCCTCGCATGATTCCAGCCTGCTTCCTTAGAGCATTATTGATTTTCAAGAGTGATTTTCACATATTATGGACACAAGAACCTCCTAGATTCTAGCTTGAACATGCCATAGCCTAGCTTATCAACCCACGTATTTTCCTATTCATGGAATTTACAACATATACATTTACAAACATGATGAATTTCTCTTTCCATGTTCATCTGATTGCAATAAAACACATTTTTGGATACCTCAAGGCATTCCACATCTTGGCCCTCTCATTACTCAATTTTGAGACCTATTTATTCACTCTATTATAATGTAGGCTGCCAATTGCTTGAGTGATCATCTCTCCATAACCAATTCTTATGTCTTATTTTTTGCCCCAATTTCGCTTCAAGGGCCTCCGTGAAATAGCCTATGGTGTTATGATCCAACACCGAAGTTGGATTCACTCTATTGCCATCATTAAAGATAGAACTGCCTGGCTTAGTTGTTCACATCTTGTTTTATGACTTAGGTGTTTCCCTTTCTGGACCTCCGGTATTTCTTGGTGATATTGTTAGTGAAAAATCAAGGTATGCTTTGATACCAATAGAAATTTCCAAAATGGATCCCAAAGGGGGTAAATAGGATTCCTAGACTTATTTAAAATTCTTTTAAATAATTATTCATCCTCATATGATTTACTTAATTTATCATAACATGCAACTAAAATTCTTTTAATAAGTAAATCAAATTTCTATGAACTTATCATAGACCATGAGGCTCCGTCATGCACTATCATGTTACCTATAGCAGAGTGAGAGTAGGGATGATAAGTTCTCTAAGTTTGCTTGATTAATCATTTTTGTAATAATCTTAGTTAAAGTCACTTATTGTGTTAGGGTACTTTGCATAATCACAATAAGCATAAATAATCAATGAAGAGAAAATGCAACTAAACCATAACACCACTAATTTATAATGGTTCGACCCTCCAGCCTATGTCCACTCTTTAATTGGCTCCTCTAAGCTTATTTAATTTTTATTAATAGTTTCCTAACTATTACAGGAAAAATTAATAAACTTAAAATTTTACTTACAAGTAACAAAGAATCCACTCCCTTGTAAGTGCGCTCCTAGTGACTCCAATGGGCACGTTCCATCAAATGATTCTGCTAGACTAATTTGCACTTAGTGACTCTAGAAAGTGCTTCACGAACAACACCTTTAGTAACTCTGACAAAGGCTAAGAATCCGCTTTCGATGACTTTGGCAAATGCTATGAACAAGTTAAAGATTATGACAATGTTATTTCTTTGGGTTACCTCTTGTATAGGCGAATTTAACTATTAAGAACCAACCATCTTGCTTCCAAAGAATTTAATTGAAGAGCTTTGAGAATATTATGAAGACCTTGAATAGATTTAACTATGAAGAACAACTCCCAAGGTTATAGGCCAATAACAAGGATTTTGTTCATTATTTCACTCTCGGGCTCTTTCTCACAAAGATTTTACTATATGCTCATATCTGTGAGTTCCCCACCTCTTCTTGAGGCTCAAAGACCCTTTTTATAGAGGTTTAGAAGAGCCTTAATTCGTTCCCTAACGGTTATATTCCAACAGTAAAAAAACTAGCCTCAATGGCATTTTAAAATTTGATTTTAAAAATTTTTCCACCTAGGATTGGTCTTGCCATAATAGGGGGTCTTGGATGTCTGGGACTGGTCCTAGAGGTTGTGACCTATCCCAATAAGCTAGGATAGGTCCCCAGGTTCTATTAAGTCTAGATTTGGGTTTTTGACTCATTTTTTTTTTCTGATTTTTTGGCCTTTTTTTTTTTTGGGCTTCTTCCCTTAAACTTGGCTCCATACTATAGACAATATTTTTATGTGTTTGTTGCCTATTAGGATCATCTCATGTCCCACTTACCAACTTTCCAATTTTTACCTTTAAATTCTGGGTGCTGGCTTCCTTGAAGTAACTAGTACTAGAGACTTGAAATTCTTCAATGATGTTTGTGTTTCTTTAGCTTAGTTATTCAGGCTTTAAGTCTATTTTCTTGGTGCTTTCTTAGACTCTAAAACTTGGACTTACAGAGGTATACAAATTATATCATAAAGTCCTATACACATGACCACTACATGTATTTACATTGTTTTGTGCATGGGCATTAACAATACATAAAATCTAACAGTTAGTGCTATCTTAATGTTCATCTTGTCATGTATGCCCGAATGGGGGAACTATCATTTTGTTAGGGAGCAAATTTCTATGGCAACCCAGATCAACTCCTCTGTTGACCTTAAAGTCCTAGTTATTGTCCTACTTGCACTGTTGTGTGACACATAACCCAAAAAAATCAAATTTAGGTGGGTGATTTTCACTTTTGGGGCATGTATCATGGGGCAGCGCAAGTAAGATGGCAAGCAAGGGCTTTAAGGTCAGGAGAGGATCTTGAGTGGTGGCAACTTGTCTATTTGTTTTGTTAGTAGTTTGGGCCAACTTCTTGATTCACCAAGGACCTTTGTTGTGATTGGGCTGTTCCTATAGTAAGTTGCTGGAGAGCTCATGTTCATTGTTTTCAACTACTTCCTAGGCCAAATCCAATTGATCCACTTGAAAGCAAACTTAAATCCATTTAAGCAAAGCCCATTATAGTAGAGAGAATGGTTATTAACTATTAAGAGCTTATATTATAAAGAATATTCTCGTTGGACATTTTGTTGATTTCTTTTATATTTAATTTGTAGTTTAATTGTATAAGATTTTTTATTTTGGCTTGAAAAGAACATACCCACTACTGTATAGGGGTTTGGATCCTCTACAATTGTTAAACAACATCAACGTGCAGCAATTGTCTAGATCACGTCTACAAAAAATTTAAAAAAGGTGCCCAAATTTGGTTAACTTAAATTTTTGTATGGATGTGTTGTAAATTATCAATGCACGTTGATGTAGTTCTATGATTGTATAGGATCCTGAGCCTGCATACGGTCTTGTACTTTCTCATTTTCATTTTAAAAAGGAAGAAAATGTTCTGTGATGAAAAAGTGTCTGTACTGTCTATGGTGATTGTAGGCTGACACGTGTGGTGTTGGGGGGTTTAAAACGTCTAAGATGGTGTTCAAATGAAAAGGTAGGGTGTCCAAAAAGATACAGTAAATCCAAAAACATATCATGATTCAATCAATAGTACGCTTACAGAGGTCTCTCAACACAGTTAAATGATTAAAGTTTTTTCTTTTTTGAAATCTGTGACTGCTTTGGGCAAAACTTTTCTATGCTCGGCGTAGGCAAACGCCTTAGGTCAAAGGGTGGCCACATCAAGGTCAAAAGTGATTTACACATACTCCCAAAAAGTGAAATCACTTTTGGCACAATGTTCCACTCACTTGACCATCAGCGGAGGTTAGCAGTCAGCATATAAAATCCTCACCGCTTTAAAATATATAACCCTCCTACCATAAATATGATGTAGATCTTTCAAATATCGGCCTCAGATGGCTGCAAGTGTACTGCATCGCTCAAGATCCTCTTACACATAAACAATTTAATCCGGCTAGGATTTGGTGTAACCCTCCTCCCCCTTAAGGAACACCTAAGGTCCACCCTGCATCAGAGGTGGGCACATCAGCACCAAAAAGTAATTTACACCTTTTGGGGGCTGATTTTCAATTTTTGGCGTTTGATGCAGGGTGTATCTTAAGCATTCTTTAAGTGGACACACCAAATTAAACCGTTTTGTCCATATGCTTTCTTTGCCATCTATTTAAAAATGTTTAAAATTTTTTCTTCTTCTTTTTTATTTATTTGTTACTATTATTTATTTTTTATTTTTTTGCATGTGGGGTAAAGGAATCTAATTGCTTCATGTTAAGCAAAAGTTAAATGCATACAGTCCACAACTTTAAAAAAAAAAAAAAAAAAAAAAAACTCCACAAGCATTTAAGCCACCAAAGAAAGAACAAATTGACTGAAAGCAGCAGGTGGGTCTATTGGTCCTCATAGACTTTTGGCTGCGTCCGTGGGTGGGATTTCAGGCATGGGTGGAACAACGGAAGTTCAGATATTTCACAAGTTTACGTGGCTATAAAAGGTTCGTTAGCCTGTCTTGGCCAAAGCCAATCATCCACTCCGTAAAAATCCAACTTTAACCCAACCATGGCCTTTCGTCCGGCACTACCCTCACATGGCTAACGCTTTCAAAGAAAAAGACTCATTCTCTCATTTGGTACTTAGCAGAATCATGTGCTATGGTTGTCGGTCCCCACGTAGCAAGCCGTTGTGCCTTGTTGACATGTCTCACTCATCTTTAAGCTGCATTGTGTCCCTGCCCATCTACCAAGGGCAACGTTTTGGGTGTTATCAAATCCATTGCCCTCAGTTTGTTGGTATGTAGATATGGAAAGAAGGTTCTCAAGGGCTTTCAATATGCTTAGAACTACTTTTCTTCTTTCCAATCTTTTCTCCATTGTCACTCTTTATCATGCTCTCCACTGCTTCATATTTGGTTTTTAATTAAGTTGGTCATGTATGTCTAGGCCTCTTAGTTCAACACTAAATGTGTTGATTTTTTCGAAGGACTTGCAATACCCGTAAACAGCAGAGAAACTTCAAGAAATATAGCCCCTATTACAATATTAGTATTTATGCTACTTTCAACCAGAATATGGCTACCTGATGGAGCGTGCTTTAGTTTAAAGAAAACCGTTACAGACTAGCTTACCCATTTTAAAGTCTTAAAACGACACAAAACGTGACAATGGTGAAATCTTCAACACCAATAGCTAAAAAAAGTTCAATTATATTTTTTAAAAATTCAAGCCTATTGCTCTTACATGATATATAAAGCCCCTTATATGGAGAATGGAGGGAAAATCCACCAAACAAAACCCACTAACTAAACATAAAATTAAAAACAGTTTTCTAGAACAACTATTACCTTATTTCTAACTAAACATTAAGGAACCTAATTTCCTAGGTAGCTAAAATCCGTTCCAAAACAAACATTAAGGCTTTGTCCGTTTGCAAAGATTTTGATAGAAACTGGAAGAAAGTGTGAGAAAATTAATTTTTTCCTCATTGAAAGTTGTGTAATGTTTGTATCTTCAGACATTGCTGGTCCCAAGCCCAGATAAAAGAGGAGGGTGGCGTCAGGTTGAGAGCCGGCCTTAATAAACTACTCAAACCTTAAACATGAAAGTTATGTTTCACAATTGGAAAAGGATCTCCTACACCCAATATTTCTGTTCCTCCATGTCCTCACGGATAAATGTAAGTGTAAGAGATCCTTTTCCAATTGTAAAACATAACTTTTTCCAAAAAACAATTTATTTTCTTTCATTTTCTATCAAAATCCTTGCAAACAGACATAGCCTAATATTATACCCATTTCCCAACAAAAGCAATAGAATACAATAAATATTTTAATACTTCTCCACCAAATTCCAGTAAGCATTTAAGTAGAGATGCATTGGCTAACCCATGAACAAAAACGAGCCAACCACATGCCTACAAGAACCAATCTGGCCTGCAGTAGTTGCTTTGGGTGAGAGAAAACTCATCATCGAGTTTTGCTCTTGTTGACCATGCAATCATCCATTTTTTAGATTGTTCCAATACCATTACTTTGTTCCTTTTGCTAATATAAAATTAAGGAGATCTTATCCATAGGATCCCAAGAAAGTAAACATATTCAAGTAGAACTAAGAGTCTGATACCTCATGAAGCATAGAAATTTGATTGAGATGATCAAACATCAATAGGATAAAGGCATACATGGTACTTGGTACATGGTAATAATGTCAAGATTGCATTAGATCCATCAATTTGTTTTCTTTGTCTTCATCATCATAAACATCATACATATACACTCCATCATGATCATCGTGATTTCTCTAATTTCTAGAAAACTACTAGCTATGATACCAATTGATGCAATCAGAATGAAGGGCTGCTTCCTCTGATACCAACTAGTGCAGTACGGAATCAGCACAACCCTAAGGAGCCCCATCCAATAGACGCCAACAATCAAATGGGGCTTTGTTTGAACGAGAACCACTAAAAACATAGCCGTTTTAAAGTCCAAAAACTACACAAAACTTGATAGTGGTGGAATCCTTAATGTCAAAAGCTAAAAAATGCTTAATTATATTTTATAAAAATTCAAGTCTATTATTCTTACATGATATGAAGCCCCTTATATGGAGAATGGAGGGGTACTCTATCCTAGAAAATCCACTAATAAAGCATTTAATGAAAAACAATTTTCTATTATAACTAGCACATTCTTTCCTAACTAAACATTTAAGAACCTAATTTCCTAAGTAATTAATATCCCTTCCCAAACAAACATTGATTTTGTACCTATTTTCCAATAAAAGCAACGAAATAAAAGAAATATTTTAATACTTCTCCACCAAATTTCACTTAGCATTTCATAAGATTTACAAGGGCTAACAATGAACCAAAAAACTGACTCATTGGGCCAACCACTTGCCCTATGACAACCAATGTGGTCTGCATCACAAACTTTTCTGTCAGTTATGGCTCTATTAGATCTAACAGTGGGAACATGTTGCCTTGTAAAATAAGGAGTTAACGACTCTTTCTATAGTGAGTCATTGTGGACGGCTAAATAGTGAAAACCCTAATTTTTAATTAGGGAAATATCAATGAGGAGGCAGCCGTACGGAAAATAAGTCTTTTTCTTCTTGGGTTTTCTTCTTCTTAGGGTTTTGAGAGGGTGAGAGAGAGAAAGGGTGTACAAGGGTTTTGGTGTGGGTTTCTGGGTTTGAAATAACACATTTCTTGTACGGATTTCACATTACATAGTGAAGAAGATTGTTTCTCTCCCGTGGACATGTAGGTAGGTACATCGTCAAACCACGTAAATCTTGACGTCTCTTATTTTTTTTTGTGCTTTAATCTTTTATTTAATTTTCTTGTTAATTTATACTGGACTATTTGTTGCAAAACATAACAAGTGGTATCAAAGCGTCAGGTTCAGCCAAGGAGGATGGGCATTAAGAACGATTTTTTAATTACTGAATTTCGGTACAATGGAAGGGAAATGATTTTCGATGGCCAAGTTCGAAGTGGAGCCCTTTGATGGAAAAAAGAACTTTAACATGTGGCAAAATATGATTAAAAATAATATGGTGCAATAAGGGCTAATTAAAGCATTATTCAGTAAGGAAAAGAAGTCAGAAACCATGCTTGACGGTGATTGGGAGGAACTTGAGATGAAGGCAATAAGCACCATCCACTTATGTCTCACACTAGAGGTAAAATATAATGTTTTGAACGAAACTTCTGATTCAGGATTGTGGAAAAAATTAGAAAATTTATATATGTCAAAATCGATCACAAATAAATTGTTCTTGAAGAAACAATTATATCAATTGTGGATGATGAAGGAACTAATATTTTGGATCATCTCAATGTCTTTAATAAAATTATTACTCAATTGTTAAGCATTGAAATGAAAATTGAAGAAGTGGACAAGGGACTTCTTCTTTTGGTTTCTCTTCCAGCTTCCTTTGATATACTTGTGACCACATTATTAGTTGGGAAAGACACTCTCAAGGTCGATGAGGTGACAATGACTTTA
>JAOXJP010094230.1:0-14584 GCA_025762735.1 Platanus orientalis | reverse complement strand
TAATTTTAAAATAATTAGTATATTATATATAATACATATATATTATATATGTAAAAGTGCGGGCTTCGGGCCGGGCCCGGGCCGGGCCGAGGTAAGCCCAACCTCGGCCCTCAATAAAAGTGCGGGCCTCAGGTTGGGCTCGGGCCCTCATCGGGCCTAGCTCGGGCCGGGCTTTTTCGGGCCAAGCTCGAGTTGGCCCGGCCCATGCCCACCCCTACATGAAATGCCTTAATATGGGCTCCGTTTAAAACCTCGTTGTGATGCTTATTTTGGTCTTTTTTAGTAATGAAAGTATGATACAGTTAAAATTCTATGGTTTGATAGACTTACAATCCTGATCCGGTGGTCGTTTGATAAAAAATTTATCAAATACTGGACATTAAATTGTTATTTTGTGAGCTAAAATTATTGTTAGGGTTTTAAAACTTAAAAGAGAAGTCATTATAGTTTTTATTGAGGTGCTTGGATGTGCATCAAAGTTTTAGATCATGTGTTGGGACTATAATAACTGAATGATCGAGGGTTTTAATTATGGGAAAGCCAATTTTCTATTATTGTTGTAGTGACAACAAAACTGTATGCTTTTTGATGCCTTGTTTTATGGATTCCTAAATGCATACACACATGAAAAAGTGCAGAAACTGAAGACTCTCTATCCCACCTATTGATTGGCGTAAAAATGATCCAACCAAATTAGTGCAACCGTCCAATTTGTGCATTGTTTCAGGTCAGATTTTGAAATTACAATCTCTGCCATCCTTGTAGAATTAACTCAAGTAGAGATCTGTTCAAGCTTAAGGATAGGGTGCACTTTTTATACTAGTATTACCATAACTCTGACCCGATTTGGTCCTTTTTTTCAAGCATTGTTTGAAACTGATGGGGAAAACCATACCGAGAGTCTTATGAACAGACTCTGATAGCCTATCAGGATCCTGACCCTAGACGATGTGGTCCACGGAATTCCAAAGATGTCAAGCCCAGGACTTTTTTACTCGGGCCCTCAACGAAGGAACCGAGAGAATCTCTCAATTCGGTCTCAAATATCCCGTAAATGATCCCTATCGACAATCAGAGCACCCAATGCCTAAAAGGCCACTCGAGCCCCCGAGGACCTAATACCCCCGACCCATCGAGGCATGGTCATCCGACTATTCCACTAGAATGCTAGCACCGCCCGAGAGCCTAACTACTCGATTTAAGGATAAGTATGATCTAAAAACCGTTATGTGAATCGCATAACCTCTGTAACAGACCTACCAATTCTGATAAAAGGATAGGTGTGGCAGAAGAAAATACACCCAAGGTCATGGGAGACAGGGACATACAAGAACATGGGGAGCAACGACGTGCGAGAGCAGGGGGAGAAAGCAACACGCAGGCTTCGCCGCGATACACCCTAATCCGAGCCTATAAATAGAGACACCAGTTCGTTACTCAGGTATGAGAACAAAAAAAAACCATAATGAGAGAGAGGGAAAGAGCTCCTTCTAGAATCCCCATGATCTTTCTGACTTGATTGTAGGAGAGCTAGAAGTCGGCAACCCGCCAGCACTAGCTCCCTAATCTTCTCTCATTTGATGTGTGCAAGACCCGCCCCCAACTAGGACTTGGGACCTATGACAATTATGGACCATCTGGTCGGCGTGCGGGAGACCCATTTTTTGGTACACTATTAGTTGGCACCGTCTGTGGGAACGTTGTGCTCCCAGCAGAGTAAAAGGTCCACATGGTAGAAACCAAGTCAATGGTAGCTCAACACGATCAGGGTGCCGAAGCTGACGGGCTAGAATCCTCTATCTCTAATAAAGCACGTCCAGAAACTCCAAGGGTTGATGTACTTGAACGAAGGATTTAAGGACCGACAGCTAGCGTGCAACTGTTGATGGAGCAAAACTGGGATATTATTTAAGAATTGTGGGGCCGTCAAGAAGCGCTTGGTGGCTGCAACGTGGCACAATCGGGGTCTCGTGTCTCTTTGGCTGAAAGTCGCGACCAAGGACAGGAGGGTGAGACTGTCAGCATTACAGCTTCCCACTTTTGAGGCACCAGTCACTGTGAAGAGAAGGTTCATGTCCCGGGCTTCTGGGAAGAAAAAATGGAGGACGTAAGAAAGGAGATTGCGACAATGAGGGAAACGTTAAAAGGCAAAGCCCCAGCCACCATTGACGAACTCATACAGAGAACGGATCATCCTTTTACCATAGAGGTAATGGCCCGAACCCTCCTTGACAAGTTCAAACCACCGCAGATGGAAGTGTTTGATAGCAGCAAGGACCCCTTGGATCACATGGAGGCCTACAAGATGTACATGAGCCTCTAGGCGGCACCTGATGAAATAATGTGTCAGGCATTTTCAACCACGATCAAGGGACCCGCCAGGATTTGGTTTGGCCGGCCGAAGCCTGGAAGCATATCCAACTTCACAGAGTTAAGCTGACAATTTGTCGGTTACTTTATCGGCGGCAAGAGACACCGGAAGCCAACAACCCATCTACTGAACATCAAATAGAACAAGGGGGAGTCGTTACGGGTATAGTTTTGAGAATCGGACTGGATCGGGCGGTCTGACCCGATTAAACCTGAACCGACACCATAAACGGTTCTCTAAAGGCTTAAAACTGTGATTTTCCAAAAACTGGATATAACCGACAAAACCGATTAAAACCGATGAAAACCGGTTGATTTTTTAAGAACCCGATTCTAATAAAAACAATAATTTTTTTTAGTAAATTATGAAAAAAAAAACTAAAAAAGTGTCTTTTCACATTCCAATCCCACTTTCCATGAATTGTTTTATTTTTTTTGGTATTTTTCTATATTTTTTGGTATGTCAAAAATTTGAAACTCAGTCATAAGCCTTATAATGTATTATAAATTGTTTTATTTTTTGGTATTGTATTACATTTTACTTATGATTGAGCAAACCGCAATTAAATCATGTAAACCAATGGTCGAACCCGATTGGACCTAAACCTCCCACCTTACCGGTTTGATGGTCGGTCCGGTTCTCAAAACTATGGTTGTGGGACTATATGTCTCGATTCAACAAAGAGACCCTGCAAGTTGATGATGCCGACGAGAGGATGATTGTGGTGGCCCTGATGGTGGGTTTAACGCCCTCCAAATTCATGTTTTCTCTATCCAAGAACCCCCCGACCCGGATGGCCGATCTCATGGTAAAGGCGCAACAGCACATGAATGCTGAAGATACTCTTAACGCCAGACGAGAATGAGACGCCGGGTCTAATCCGCAGCATGACAAAAGAAAAATGGAGTAACAGCAAGCACCCCGGGAGGAAAGGGGTCATCGGGCAAGAGAAGGCATCGACATTCATGAGATTAGGCCACAGATCAACCTTCCCCCGAGTAAGTTTCAAAACTACACCCCTCTTAATGCACCTGTGGAGCAGGTATTCGTGCACATAAGGGACGACTCAAATATCAAATGGCCCAAGAGAATCCGCGTCCCACCAAAGAAGAGGATCCGTATAAGTACTATTGTTTCCACCGGGATCATGGCCACTACACCAATGACTGTTTCGACTTAAAGGAACAGATCGTAGCCCTGATTTAGAGAGGCCGATTACAGAGGTTTGTCGTAGGGCGACAGCAGGTTAGACACAAGAATGCTCGCTGAGACCACCCAACCCGTGAAGAAAGAAGACCTGAAGGACCTATAGGGGAGATAAAGGTGATATCTGGGGGCTTCGCATAAAGAGGAGAGTCCAACTCAGGTAGGAAGTCGTACGTGAGGCAGATCCGCACAAAAATGGGTCTGCAGCTTATAACGACAGAAAGGCCAATGAAGCAACTCAAATCAAGATGCCCACCCATCACCTTCTCGGTAAAGGATGCCCGGGGGGTGAGTCTACCACACGACGATCCTTTGGTGGTGACCTTGGTCATTTCAAATTATCTTACCCGCCGCATCCTCATCGACAACAGTAGCTTAGTAAATATCTTCTACCTCCCCACCTTTGATCAGATGGGAATCGGGCGAGATTAACTCAGGCCCGTCCAGATGCTGTTGGTGGGATTCACATGTGACTGATTGCTTCCATTAGGAACGATCAACTTACCCGTCACAGCTGGCACAAGAGAATGTCAGATGACCCGAGTGATAAATTTTCTGGTGGTTGATTGCCCCTTGGCCTATAATGCAATACTCGGAAGGCCTGCATTGAATCGACTTAGAGCAGTCACATCGACGTATTATCTGTTGATGTGGTTCTCAACAGAGAAGGGAGTTGGAGAAGTTAAAGGAGACCAAGTGGCAGCCAGGGAGTGTTATATGGCTTCACTCAAAGGGGAACCAATCTCTAGAGAGAACATGTCAATCGAAAGCCTGAAATTCTGAGATGAGAGGACCCGAGTAATAACAGAACCTGGGGGAGAGCTGGAAGACATCATCCTCAACATCGGCGCACAGGATCGAATAACCCGGGTGGGGTCAAACCTACTGAAAGGATTCAAGGCTCGGCTGAGGGACTTCCTTATCAAGAACCAAGACGTATTTGCTTGGACACATGAGGACATGCCAGGGATAGATCCCCGAGTGGCAGTACATAAGCTGAATGTGAACTCGGCCTCGAGGCCCATCAAGTAAAAGAAAAGGAATTTTGCTTCATAACATAATCAAGCAGTCGCGGAAGAGGTGGAAAAGCTACTAGTGGCTGGTTTCGTGAGGAAAGTTTACTACCTCGACTGGCTATCCAATGTGGTGATGGTACGAAAGTTGAACGGGAAATGGTGAATGTGTGTCAACTTCACCGACCTAAACAAAGCATGCCTAAAGGATAGATTCCCGCTCCCAAGGATCAACACCCTAGTAGACTCAACAGTCGGCCACCAGACCCTCAACTTCATGGACGCCTTCTCAAGGAATAACCAGATTAAGATGTACGAGCCCGATCAAGAGAAGACCGCCTTCATCACTAAGCGAGGGCTCTACTGTTATCGAGTCATGCTATTCAGATTGAAGAACATCGGGGCAACCTATCAGAGACTAGTCAATGAAATGTTCAAGGGCTAAATCGGAAGGAACGTCGAGGTGTATGTAGACGACATGCTAGTGAAAATCTTCAAATCGAGCAACACCTCTTAGATTTAAATGACACTTTCCAAACTTTGAGAAAGCATAAAATGAAGCTTAATCCCAGCAAGTATGCTTTTGGAGTGTCAATCGAGAAATTCCTTGGGTTCATGGTGTCCTAGAGAGGGATAGATGCCAATCCCGAGAAAGTGAAGGCAATCCTCGATATGCAAGCTCCTAGAAACACAAAGGAAGTATAGCGTCTGGCCAGCAGAATCGTAGCTCTCAGCCGATTCATCTCTCGCACCACTAATAAATGCTCACCCTTTTTCTTCCTTTTGAGGAAGGCCTTTCACTCGGATGAGGAGTGCAACAGGGCCTTCAACGAGCTTAAAAATCACCTCAGCCACCTGTCGATGATCAATCAGCCGAAGCAAAGAGAGGTACTCTACGTATACCTGTTGATATCAGAAACAAAGTCAAGCTCGATGTTGGTAAGAGAAAAGGTCGGGGTGCAAGCACCCGTATACTACACTAACAGAGCCTTCAGCGGAGCGGAAGAAAAGTACCCGAGGGTAGAAAAAATGGCATTGGCTTTGGTCGTCACTACTCGATGGCTTAGACCTTATTTCTAGGCCCACGCCATCTGGGTCCTGATGGATCAACCACTCCGGACGATACTACATAAGCCCGAGACTTCAGAAAGGCTAGTGAAGTGGTCGATAGAATTAAGCGAATTTGACATCGAGTACCGCCCTCGAGGAGCAATTAAGGGCCAAGCTGTTGCCGACTTCATTTTCGAATACACCTACGACACGGACGTCGAGCCTAGGACACGAGACATGCAATGAGAAGAAGCTGACTATGAAGAATGGGTCTTACATGTAGACGAATCTTCCACTAACATCGCTATCGGATGAGGAGGAGTCCTGATTACACCAGAGAAGGCTAAGCTTGAATATGCCATAAGGTTCAAGTTTAAGGCGACCAACAGTGAGGCCGAGTACGAGTCAACGATCACAAGGCTGCACCTTGCTCACGAGCTTGGGGCAAAAAAGATAAAAGTCAAGAGCGACTCCTAGTTGGTGGTCGGACAAGTACAAGGAGAGTAGGTATGAAGGATGACCGAATGAAGCAGTACCTCACCATAGTAGAGAAAGAGAAGTCCCAATTTAGACATTTCATCATACAACGAGTCCCCCAGGGGGACAACTAAGATGTCGACAGATTAGCCAAGCTTGCATCATCCGCTTCTGAAAACCTGACCCTAGGAGTTATGGTGGAACACCTTCCCCTACCAAGTATCAAGGTAAAAGAGGACAAGGAAATCAACGTGACCAACCTTGAGCCTTGATAGGCTGCTCAAATCATAAGATATTTAAAGGACGGCCAGCTGCCAGAAGATAAGGAGGAAGCTAGAAAAATAAGGACACAAGTTAGTTGGTATATGTTGCTTGGCGATGTCCTTTACAAAAGAAGCTTACCCTCCCTCTGCTTAGGTGCTTGTCCGAAGAAGAGGCCAACTATGCGCTCTGAGAAATTCATGAAGGAATATGTGAGAATCACTCGGGGGCAGATCTATGGTCCATAAGGCAATCAAAGCCGGGTACTATTAGCCCTCATTGCAAAAGGATGCAACCCACCTCGCCAAAAATGTGATAAATGCCAGCAATTTGTCAATATCCCAAAGAGGCCGGCGGAAGAATTAACCCCGATAGCAGGACCGTGGCCCTTCGTGTAGTGGGGAATCGACATAGTTGGGCCACTCCTAAGGGAAAATGGGCAAATGAGATTCTTGGTGGTAGCTATCGACTACTTCACCAAGTGGGTGGAGGCTGAAGCTTTGACAAAAATCACCGAGAGAAATGTTCAAGACTTCACCTGGAAGTCTATCATCTGTTGATTTGGCATTCTCCGAGTCATCATTACCGACAATCGGAAATAGTTCGACAATGCTTGATACCGGGAATTATGCGCTGGGCATGGCATCAAAAACCATTTCTCCTCACCGGCTCACCCCCAAGCCAACGGCCAGGTAGAAGTTACCAATAGAACTCTCTTGAATATAATAAAGAAGATGCTTGAAAGTTCAAAAGGCCTTTGGCCCAAGAAACTCCCGGGCATCCTATGGGCCTACCGCACCACTGTAAGAACTTCTACGGGGGAGACGCCTTTCTCACTGGCCTTCAGCACCGAGGCGATAGTGTCGGTGGAAATTGGGATGACTACACATAGGATGGCAAGCTTTAACCTAGAAAAGAGTGAGAAGGGCCTCAGAAATAACCTTGACTTGCTGGAGGAAAAAAGAAATGAAGTTGCCTTGCGAGTAGCAATTTACTAGCAAAAAATGGCTAAATACTATGACTCCCGGGTGAAAGCAAGGAGATTCATTGTTGGAGATCTAGTTCTTAGAAAAGTAACACTAGCGACGTAAGACCCGACGGAGGGAAAGTTAAGGCCAAACTGGGAAGGGCCATACCGGGTGACGCAATGTAATAAGCCCGTGACTTACCACCTCGAGACTATATGAGGGGAGCCCTTACCATGACCATGAAATGTAGAACATCTGAAAAAATATTATCAATGAAACCTAAATTACAATCCTGACTATTAACGTGTTTTGAATTATACAGGGTCAATAGCAATTACAAACATCGGGTCATGAGGATGGCACAACCTTCGGTCCCAGGTTAAAAGACTAGCCCCGAGTCATACGACTAACCTTCAGGTCACGAGGATGACCCCAAGCCACGAGGATGGCACGACATTCGGTCTCAACCTATAAGACTAGCATTGGGTTATAAGACTAACCCCCAGGTTACGACGATGACCCGCTCTGGGTTACAAGGTTAACCCCATAATCATGAAGCCAACCCCAATTCAAGTCAGGCGACCTGGGATCACGAAAGGCAATGACGGAACCTCGTGAGACCACCTGAGTTAAGCCGACTATAACTACACTACGACCCTCTACCACCAAGTAAGTGTGCCTATGCTTTCTCCTCATGTATGACTAAGGCTCGAACAGGCACCTAAGAATCCCTGGTGGCGCTGACAACCATAAGGCTTAAGCCTACAAAAGTACCATCAGGAATCCTTACCTAAAAAAAAATGCATGGATAGGTCATCTATTCCTGCTCAACTCAAAGCCTAGCCTCGAGGGGTCCTTACACAACTAACCCCGTCCCCTTGCCACTCGGGAAATAATGAGACAACCCAAGAAGCGCTAACACTTGGATAGGTTCTCCTCTCCTACTAACCATTGTACGCGTAAGGAACACGAAAATGTTATGACACACATCCACACTTAGAAAATTCTCGAAGAATAGAGATGATGCATAGAGAATAGTGCTAAAAAGAAATTTCATTCATATGTAAAATATATTACATGGCAAAAAAGGAAAGAAACTAAAAACTATTTCTTGGGGTTAACATCTCCCATTATCTCCAAAGCCAGATTCCCCGAGTGTAGCTGTTGGTGCCTCGACCGCCCCCTCAATCGTTCCCTCCTGGTCTCCCCCGGTGGCCCCCTTATTGACCATGGCGTCGCCCTGACCGCCATCTTCCTCCTCCTCGTCCTCAGCCTCAGTTCCTATAGGCTTGATTGATGAGAAGTCGACATCAGGAAATTGTTCGAACATGACGTCCTTGAATTCCTCCTATCCTTCCCAGAAATAGTCAGCCCTGACAAGGCCGAAAGCCTTCGAGATAAGTACTTGGCCTCTGCCTCCCGAAAGACTTCCTCCCGCATCTCTTGCCTCTCCCTCTCCTTCTTCACCTCGAGCTCGAGGTGTACCCATTCCAAGGTCTCCTCCATGGTCTTCTTCCTCGTGCTCTCGACAACCGTCTTAAGGTCATTCTCGGCCTTGATGCACCGGTTCATCTTAGTTCTGAGCTCGCCCCTGGCCCGGGTGATCTTCGCCTCAGAATCTAGTAAGCGAGCGACCAAATTCTTGATGTGAGCTTCCTGCTCGGCAGCCTTCTTGGCTAGGCTAGAGGGATTGTCCTCCAACCATTGGAGCCTCTTCTCAAGGTCGATAACCATGGACTTGGCCTCCTCCTTGAAAGCCAAGTGATTGTTTCTGGTCTTGGCAAGGCGGTCGAGGTTATTATTCTTAACCTACTCGCAGTATTTATACGTTTCGATAGAGGTAGCCATTAGAGCCACGGTCTGCAAAAATAAGAGGGGGGAGAGGGTGATGAACCGAGTTAGAACTAGAAAAACAGGCAAATGACACGACAAGGAAGGTTGCAACAAAACTTCTTACCTTGGCCATATTATGCATCATATCTCGATGCACGCCGGCAGGGGAAAAATTTTTCTTCAGATATTCGATATCAGAGGGGGGGACGTTGTTTAGGAGATGTATGCCCCCTGGACCAGTCCTTAATAGCCAGGAATCTGGCCCAAGGAGGGAATCATCCACTTCCTGATCAGGGGCAGATGTAGAGGCTATAGCGGTAGTAGAAGGGTCATTGGTAGTCGAGGAAGGAGCTAGGGGAGCTACAAGAGCCGGGGTCTCCACGATAAGGGCAATAGAGATGACTGGGGGAGCAGTTGGCTGAGAAGTCGTGGTTGGAACCCTGGCTGCAGGAGGAGGAGAGGGACCCTCGGCATCCTTGTCTAGTTTGACAATTAGGATGGTAACAGGAGCAGGAGGCGCTAAGGCTACCTCGGGAGCAAGGGGCTTGGGGCCCCTAGGGGCGATAGGGCATTTCCTCTTCTTTGAGGTCGTGACCACCCCCGCCCGGGTGGTCGACGGCTGAGCAGCCTTCTTTGCCCCCTAGGTTGCATCCTTGATCTCTTTGGCCTTGGTGAGATAACTCCTATCGATCTTCGTCACTGCACAAAAACAAACCCGAGGTCAGAGATCAATAAGAAATAAATAGAATAGTAAAAAAAAAAGGGAAGGGGAAAGAAGATGAAGTCTAGTAAGGAAATCTAAGTTACACGGGTTAGGATCAAAGCCACACTAGAAGAGCCGATCAGGAGTGACGAGGTTCGGATAGGCATAGGAGGGATAGTTTATCACCACCTGGATGCATTCCTCTTCTTTGTCAAAAACCTCGTCTGCCTCGAGAGCTATAGAAAATGGGGGAGAGAAAAGAAAAGGAAAGACCCGGTCAAAAACAAATCAATACTATGAAAAGTATGAGCAAAAAACAACGATAAATGGGTAGCTTACCTATCAGACTAATGACGGATGCCCATGCCCAGTTGAACTTCACCTCAAGATCCTCACCCGAGAGGGACTCCCAGCGCTCGCTAGAAACAAAAAAGTATCGGGTTCTCCACTTGCTATTAGAACTCGGGAGTGCTGGCACCAAGGTGAGGGTCGGATCCCGACTTGCAAAGAAGAACCATCCCGATTCTTACTCCTTGGGTTGGTAGCAACGAAAAAATTCGTTGAGGGTAAAGCGGTGCTTCCCCTTAAAATTCAACTCTCATAGGATATGCATCCTATGGCTATCTGCCAGACATTAGGCATCAACTGCTCGACTGCCAAACCAAGGCAGAATAGCAATTTCCTAATGAACCGGGGAACCGGGAACCTAAGGCCCGCCATTAGAACCTGCTCGTACAGTGCCACATTGCCAGTAGGGGCCTCAAAGGCCCAGGCCTCCCCGGGGGCTGTAAGCACCACACCCTCTAGGATAAGGTAAGCTAAGCGATACCGAGCCAGGGTTTTCGCCCCTAATTCAGAACCATATTGGGCAACCCTAAAATCCTCCTTGGGGCAATCTCCCCGGCGACCCCGCGGGCTTTACGTGGATTTGGCTCAGTGGCCTACTCCGAGGGGTTTTGTCGGCCTCAAAAAGGTCATTGGCCTCGTCTACCATGTGGTTGACAGAATCCCTAGACACCATTCTGACAACTACAGTAAAAAAAAAAAACTATACTGGCAAGATTATGCCAAAAAAGAAAAAGAACTATCAAAAAGCGATAACCGAACCTAACAGACCCTAAAACACAGGAAAAAAAAGAAAATGGATGCATCGAAAAATTGTAAAAGAAAAAAGGAAGGGAGAAAAGGAAACAAAGTTAAGAGAAACAACAGGTGAGGGACATGGATACCTGAGAATCGCCGACATGTAGAAAGACGACTGTTGGATGAGGATCTTGGAAGTGCAGAGGCAAGTAGAGGTGAAAACGATGACTAGCAAGAACGCTGGGGATTGCAAAAAATCGTTGGTGGCAGAAGATTAAAGACAACGAAGAGCAAAAATAGAGATTTTAGGAATACCGGAAGAGATATTTATAGGAGGCCCCAAAAGTTCTTGACCCTACACGTGTCAGGAATCCAAGGGTTGGTGAAATAGACCCTGGAAACAAGACGGCACATGAATCTCAAAAAGGTTTAAACATTTGAATTTGGCCGTCGGATAGCCCGGGGATTTGAAACGACATGATGCTTGACATGACTTATAATTAACACCAGCATGTCTTCTCGATTGTCTGAACTCATTGAATGCGAGGCTATCATTAGCCCTCATCCCTAGTCGGTGTCATATCGACAATTGGAGCGACACATCGCCTGTGTCAGAATGGCGAATAATGGATATAGGTGATTTGTATTCCCGAGCATCGTAAACTCGAGCCTGGGAATGGGGGGTAACTGATGGGAAAAACCGTACCGAGAGCCTTATGAACAAACCTTGATAGCCTATCAGGATCCTGACCCTGGATGACATGGCCCAGGGAATTTTAAAGATGTCTAGCCAAAGACTTTCTCACCCAGGCCCTTTACAAAGGAGCTGAGAGAATCCCTCAATTCGGTCCCAAATATCCCATAAATGATCCATATCAACGGTCGGAGCACCCAATGCCTAAATGGCCACTCTAGCCCCCGAGGACTTAATACCCCCGACCTATCAAGGCACAGTCACCCGACTATTCCACTAGAATACTAGCACCGCCCAAGACCCTGACTACTCGATTTAAGGATAAACATGATCTGAAAACCGTTATGCGAATTGCATAACCTCTATAACAGTGCCAACCGACTTGCCAATTATGAAAAAATGATAGGCTTAGAAGAAGAAAATACACCCAAAGTCGTGGGAGATAAGGACGTACAAGAACATAGGGGGCAGCAACGTGCGAGAGCAGGGGTAGAAAGCGACATGCAAGCTTCGCCGCGATACACCTTAATCCGAGTCTATATATAGAGACATCAGTTCGCTACTCAGGTATGAAAACAAAGAAAAAAACTCTAATGAGAGAGAGAGAGAGGGAAAGAGCTCTTTCCATAATCCCCCTTATCTTTCTGACTTGATCGTCAGAGAGCTAGAGGCTGACAACCCGCCGGCACTAACTCCCTAATCTTCTCTCATTTGATGTGTGCAGGACTTGCCCCCAACTAGGACTTGGGACCTAGGACGATCATGGACCGTGTGGTCAGCATGGGAGACTCATTTTCCGGTACGCTATCAGAAACCACTCATTCACCACCTATTCTCCTTCGCTTGGAATCTACTTATTGTAGTCAGAGCTAGTTGTGACAGAGAAATGGAGCAGAGATGATTCAACAACTCGCCACTACATTCTTGCAGGATCAAAGATGACTAAGAGAGGTGAAACGCAAGAACATGATTCGTCCACCTCTAGAAGAACCAACCACACCCAGATGTCCTGCAATCATTCACAACAACGACATACCACGAGAACCAAAATCAGAATCAAACGAGCAAGTTAAACAAACTAATCAAGAAAAAAAGAGCAAAAAGCAAAACTAAACGAACACAAGATCAGATTCAAACGAACACATGGTAAAAACAGATCAAATCGGTTTGAGAAAATTAAAAAAAAATAAAAATCCATGGCCAACAGAAGCCAAATCATAGGAGAGAGAGAGGGGGGGGATGATATATCCAAATCAATATCAATGTAGAGAACTTGAAGAACATAGATCGTTTCGTTAACCGTCATTAATGACAAACCTTTAGTGTACAAATTGCAAAAATACCCAAAAAAACTCAAAAAAAAAAGAGATGCATCGCACTTGCACTGGTTTCAGTCAGCGTCTGATGGTCGAAGACAAGGATAGAGATGATCGTTGCGCTATGATCGTTGAAAGCTTCCCTGGAACCCTCCTAGAATGCACGTAATTCCGATCAAAATGATCGGAATGCCATAATGATTTAACAAGGGAGAAGAGGGTTGACGACGGAAAGTGCACCGATTGATGGTGGTTTTCTAGGTGGTATTCCCATCTTATCAGACGGAAAAAAGGTCCATATTTATCGGAAAATAGGTGGAATTCCTCGGAATGCATCACTGTTGATGCGGAACAAACGGACCCTTCAAGAATAAACTAGTTCCATGATCTCACAATTTATTGCAAGTTATTGATCACATAATTGACTTAAGAGAGCATAATTGAGTGATTGTAATCGACTATCATTAGCATGCCTCTAATATCATTTTAAGGCCCATTATTAGATGTTATCCAAAAATAAATTAAATAAAAAAAAACCTTACTCTGTGTTGATCCTGCGTTGCTAATGCTAAAATAAGATTGTGCATTAACGGTCAACATTAATAAGCTATACCCTAAATATTATATATTCTAATTTGCAAGGCAGAAAATAGTAAATCAGCATCTATAAAAGAGTAAGTTTTTGAATCCAAGACTTGATGTCGTACTCGATATCATTGTAAAATTACAATCTTTTATGATATCAAACTTAGGACTAGATGCTATCAGATTAGAAGTAATCTAAGGGATGAGTGAAAGTTGCCTTTAAAACGAATACTTGTCATGCTACTTAGATTGATTGACTCATTAAAAAAATTTACGAGGGTAAAAACCATTGTTGGAAAATTTTCTCTATGATCAACACTATTAGTGAATCAAGGCAAGTCAAGCTTGTGAAGTTAAATATGTCATGAATATACATGTGTGGTTATGTGTGCTTTTATCTATATTGACAAAGAAGGAAAAACAAACTTTTTTTTTTTGGGTAATGAGAAGGAAAGACAAACTTGGAGAGATAATAAACTAGTCCTAATAGTCAATGATCAATATATCATGAGTTCGCAATTCCTAATTTTCCAAAGTAAAAATAAAAAAAATATTCTCCCATTGTAGTTAAATAAGAAACCGAGATTTTGATACTTCCCCCTTCGTCTCAAGCCTCACTCCTAAAACTCCATCTTCCATAACTACCAAAAAAATCCCTCCCCCATTCCATCTTTCGAGCACAAAACATTATTAGGCCTGATGTCGAGGTATTGTTTGGTTCAAATTCCAGAAACATTATTAGGCCCGATGTCAAGGTATTGTTTGGTTCAAATTCCAGTACAACATATTATTTGGGATGGTCACTACACAGTTTGGATCTAGTCTAGTGTGGATTAAATGATAAAAAACAGCTAATACAGGAGTCCATATGGATGATGAGGTTCGCTAATGGATGTTGTCTATTAAAGATCTTGTTGTTTCTAGATTTTCAAATCAACTGATGTAAAAAATTTAGCAAGTGTACTAATCGGCTCAAGTAATAAAGTGAAGAGTCAAGTATTGTCCCACAGAGATTGATTATCCT
>JAOXJP010094229.1:0-28568 GCA_025762735.1 Platanus orientalis | reverse complement strand
TTTTTGGAGTTTGGAGAGTGTGCGTAATAGTTAAATCCATTTTTTTGTTGAAATTATGATTAAAGTTATATCTTTTGAATTGATACACGTTTTAGAGAAAGGTCTTTTGGTTTTGATGTGTTGCAGGGAAAGTCATCACATCTTGAGGGAGGATCCATCCTTTGTCAACTCATGCCAAAAAGGGAGAAAGTAATTGACAGGATGAGATATTATGGGGTAAACTCATGTACTTAGGTTTATTTTATAAATTTTATTGTGTTATCATTGAATTAACAAATGAGAGATTGTTAAGTATTTTGTATTATCAATGTCCATTCCAAAATAGTGTGTGTACATGTAGTGGTCATGTAGTAGGATTTTATGTGTAATTTGTATATATTTGTAAGTCCAAGTCTAGAATCCAAAAAAGCATCAAGAAGGACTCAAAACCCGGGATGACCATAACCCAAAGAGACTCAAGCATGTGTTGAAGAATGAAAAGTCTCAAAATCAAATTACCTTAAGAGAGCCAATTGTCGGATTTAAAGGTAAATTAGAAAAGGTTGGTAAGTTGGATAAAAGAGATGAATCTTAAAGACAAAATACACTTAAAATGAAGTGTTAAATAATGAACCAAATTGGAAAAAATTAAGTAAATTAAAAAAGTGTTTGAAAATGAAAAATAACCCAATTTAAAATGGCCATAACTTTTTATCCAAATGTCCACTTAGGGCCTATAAGTACTCAAAATGAGTGGCTCAATAAGCTCTTTTTTAAAATTAAAATATTTTTTACTCAAGATTCTCATAATGACTATTTTTTTTTTACCATTTTCATAGATCCGTTGGAGGATCCTTTGGATTGGTTTTTCAAATCTATAAATAAGGGAATGAACCCTATTTGTTTATAGAATACAAGTTAACAATTCTATGGGAAGATCATTGTGAATTGAAGCCAAAGTCAGAGTCAAAGTGCCTATGAGTTAGAATTGCTTTGGCCTTTGATCTTGAGTGAAATTTATATGGTTATACCTTGTTCAAGGTCTTGAAAGAGCTTCCCAAAACTCTTAGTTATATTCTTTGAAAGCAAAAGGATTGGGGATACAAGTCAAATTATCCTACACAAGAGGCAACGCAAAGCAAGAAGATCATCTACATCTTTAACAACTTAGTAGCCTTCGTTGAAACCATCAAAGGCGGATTCTCTTCACACTTTCCAGAGTCAAGTAAACATTAATCCAATGAATCACTGGATAGAGGGTGCCCACCGAAGCCACTAGGATCTCACTTACAAAGGAGTGGATTCTTTAGAACTTATAAGTAAATTAAGGTTCTGTTAATTTCACCTATAATAGTCTGAAGTACTATTCAAAATAAATTAATTGTTGAGAGTGGGCATAGGCCCGGTGTGCCGAACCACTATAAATCCTTGTGTTGTGTGGTGTGTCTTCTTGTTCATTTGTCTCTATCGTGTTTATTATTTAAGAAAACTCTAAACTAATTACCCTACTCCCACTCTGGTATAGGAAACTATATGCAACAACGGAGCCTTATGGTATACTAGCATTCACTTGCTATTTATTTAAGTCATTATTTGTGTTACGACTTAAATAAGTTAGAGAGGATTTATTTGGTTTATTTTTTTCACTACATTTTTAATTTGACTTAAGTAAATCAAAAGATGGATGAATAAGTGTTAAGGAATTTTAAAAGTGTAGAGATCATATTCACCCCCCCCCCTTCTAAGATCTTTGGATCACCATTTCGAGAATTTCATATGAAACTCAAATGACAGGTGGAGATTTATAAGTGGAACCTCAGATACCAACTCCGGCACCAAGAAGGTCCTCGAGGTACCTAAGCCAACACAATAGTTTTCTCATTCATTATATTACTTGTTATTGAAAAATGGTGGTGAGCTTAAATGTTATGATGAAGCATTGCATGTAGAAACAAAGACTAAGTGGGAGCATGCAATAGATGAAGAGATAAAATCCTTAATATTAACAAGACATGGGATCTAGTTCCACTACTAAAGGAAAAGAAGGCATTAGATAACAAGTGGGCCTTCAGGTTGAAGGAAGAACATGATGGCAGTATGAGATACAAGGCTAGATTGGTGGTGGAAGGATGTCAATAGAAAAATGGTATAGATTACTCTAAATTATTTTCTCCTATGGTCAAGATGAACACAATAATAATAGTGTTGAGCATTGTAGCAGTAGAAGACTTACATCTTGAATAGTTAGATGTGAAAACAATGTTTCTCTATGGTTATTTGGAAGACATCTACATTCATCATACACAAGGATATGATGTTGAAGGATACGAGAAAATGGTGTGTAAACTTTAAAATAAAAAAAAAAGTTTATATGGTTTGAAATAAGCACTAATACAATGGTATACCAAATTTGACAACTTTATATCAAATGATGGTTTCAGAAGATGTCATGCATACCATTGTTGCTACTACAAGTGCCTTAGATTTGGTAGGACCAACTAAAGTTACCTTAAGGTAGGACTGACATCAAGGGCCGACACATTAGTGTCAAAAAAGTGGCTCACACTTTTTAGGGGATGCTTTTCATTTTTTGGTGCTGATATGTCAGCCCTTGATGTCAATCCTACCTTAGGGTGACTTTAGTTGGTCTTACCAAATCCTCAGGGGTACTGCAAGAGCTTTGATGATGGTTATATTATACCATTATTGTATGTGGATGATATGGTTGTTGTAGGATCAAGAATACATGAGATAAATAATCTGAAGAAGTTGTTAATGGAATTCAAGATGAAGGATTTGGGTGCTACAAAACAGATTCTTGGGATGGGAATTGCTAGTGACAAGAAGACTCATACATTGAAGTTGTCTCAAGAGATATATATTGAAAATCTATTAAGCATATTCAATATACAAGATGCTAAGCCAGTTGGTCACTTCAAACTCTCCAAGGAAGATTATCCTAAGACACAAGGGGTGTTTAGATGCACTGTGCGAAGTTGTTGCTATTGCGGTCGCAATTGTGGTTTTAATTGTTGTTACTGTTGCGGTGATTGTGAGAAAGATGCAAGCTAAACTATGTTGTTTAGTTTACGGCTTTCTAAAAGATTTGTATAATAGCAAAAGCTGCATTGAGTTGCTTTGATATCTCCAAAAAGTAATTGCTGAAAGCAGAATTATTAAAAACATAAGGCAAAACATTATATTCCACAATTTTTTAATGAACACATCATTACCTGAACATTGTAGGACCCGAAATATAAATGGCTAAACAATGGTTGTGTAGTTAACCCACATACTTAGGATATAGTCTGATTCATTGATTGATTGAAAGTGGAATTGTATTGAAAGAAATTGGGGAAAACTCTAAATTGTAATTTTATACAAAGCGCTAATTGGTTTCAAGTAGAAGCTATTATACAAGAAATCAGCAACAACTATGAATCAAAAGTTCCCATTCTACATCAAAATCAAAGGAAGTAGTTCCATAAAATTCTACCCCCCAGGATTTGGTGCACCCCCTTAATGAGAACCTAAGGTATGCAGGAGTAGACACGTAGCATCAAAAAGTGAAAATCACACCCCCTAAAAAATGTAAATCACTTTTTCGATGTTGCATGTCCTCCCTGCATGTGGGCAAACCTTAGGCATTTGTTGAGAGGGCACATCAAATCCACTCTACTAGTTGATGCTAATAACCCCCAACAACTTTCACAAGCTTTATAAAAATGAACTTATGCTTGACTTCTATGTTAACTTCTACTTATAAAACTTAACAAAACAAAAAGAGAGAAAAGTGCCTCAATTTAAATACATCGGAGGGACAAAAGACACATTTTACATGTAATGATTCAATAGATGTTTATATTTTCACTAAAGAAAAACAAACAGATCCTTGGCTGCAGGTTCATTAATCTGGGTAGGAAGAAGAAAAAAAAAGATAGAGATATTAGAATTTTAGGGTAAAGCTTGTTTTAGGCTGTTGACAAGTCTTATAGCTTTGACCAAGGAGATCATCTATTGAGTATGATGAAATAGAGAAAGACAACAAAAAAGAGAATATATAAATGATATTTGGTTATGCCAAGATTCTTGAGATATTGGTTATACACAACACATTTAAGTACTACCCCCGTCTAGCTTGCTACAAACTCATGTTTTGGCTACTACAAGGTGCATGTTTCTGCACTTAGAAAAGTGGGTCTTCAGTTAAAATCAAAGTGTTAAACTGGCATTTTGAGCCTTGAATCATCTAGTTCAGAGGTTCTACATAGAGAGATAATCATGACTTCTAAGCACATTATTAAAAATTCAACATTCTTTATACTACCTGAAAACATGCATCAAAGATGTTTTAAGAATGGAAGTAAACCAAGTAAAACACACCAGGATCTTCAAATATGAGGCTCTCTGCTCTTCCATTTCTTGTATTTGTTTTAGAAATAATAAAAGTGAAATTTTTGTTCCTTTAGAAAAACCAAAATTGGTGAGAATCTCGAGTATAGCTTCACCAAACAAATCAGTTTTATTGATAGGTGGAACATAAAACAGTAGATGAAAATAAAAGTTAAAAGGGATTAAAATGAAGAAAAAAAGGGAGGACATCAACACCAATGAAGAGAGGGTAAGAGAGGCATATAAGTAGGAGAGAGAGAGAGAGAGAGAATGGAAGTAGAAGAGATGGAAGAAAAAGTTTTCATGCAAGAACAACGGTGAAGGAAGAGATAGAAGAGGAAGGTTTCGTTTGTAAATGTGCCAATGATTTTCGACAGAAGTGTCATCTCTACACAAAAGTGGCCTATCATTTGTTGGCTGTTATGGCTCGATTTACGCTTTCATTCGGCCATCCGCAACAATAACCAAACATGATCCAAACATTAAGCCACTTACTTTTTAGCTATCCGACCTCTGAAAGCATTGTACTACCACGCATCCAAACACCTTCATAGTGGGAGAAATAATACATGTCCAAGGTTCCATATGCCTCAACTATTGGTAGCTTAATGTAAGTCATGGTTAGTACAAGGCCAGATATTACTCAGACAATGAAAGTAGTGAGCATGTTATTTAGTAAACCTATGAAGAAGTATTGGGAGATGGTTAAGTGGATCTTGAGATACTTAAGAGGTGCCACTAACACAACATTATATTTTGATGGGTTAGAGATTAAGTTTCAAGGTTACGTTGATTCAGACTTAGTGAGTGGCTTCTAAAATTCTTAATGCGTAATCCTAAAGGGGGGTGAATATGATATAATTAAATTTTTAATTCTTTTACCCCTTTTTAATTTTAATTAAGTTTGTTAGTGTTGTTTAATTTTAGTTCAACTTAATGAATGTGTTTGGTGCTCAAGTGCTAATGATTGCAAGTATTAAAATGTAAGTGACAATCACACAAAAATCACACACCACAACACAATAATTTATAGCGGTTTAACCAAACTATGGCCTACGTCCACTTTCAACTACTCAATTTATTAATCAATCACAATGATTACAAAGGGATGAGAAAACCTAATTTTGACGTGTTTGGTGTCTCTAGAAAGCACAACCCTAGTTGTCTGCAAGCCAAGGTCTTATACAATGTGCTTGGTGTCTCTAGCAAGCATGGCCTAGGTTGTCTCCGAGCCAAGGTCTTATGCAACGTGCTTGGTGTCTCCGGCAAGCACAGCCTTGGTTGTCTCCGAGCCAAAGACTTATACAACATCAAATGGTGTCTCTGACCATTAATAAGTGAATGATTTAAATACTAAGAAGGTTCTCAATAACTGGATATGGTATGTTTAGTCCAATCAATGGGAACGATGTCCCAATATCTTATGTGGTTGTCAATAGCCAAATATCAAAGTATAATCACCAAAGGAAACTAAGTCCCGATGCAGAGAGTGGCTCTCAATAGCCAAATATGCAGGTAGGTTAGTCTCTATTTCCGCAAAAAAATGAATGTGTGAGTGCCTCTAGAGAAGCAAGTAAACAAGTAGTCACACAACCATAAGCCTCTATGTAGAAAAATATAAGTGAATCTCAAAAGGGGCAATATCTCAGAGACATGTAATATCCAAGGATTCACAAGTAGTAGTGGTCAAAATATGCAATACAACCACAAAATAAATTATTATGTAATCAAACTCCAAAGTGTGAACCAAAAGCTTTACCTCAACCTTAGGGTTGGGAGTTTGTAAGCTAGAAGGTGAAGATGCACTCTCCTCGACCTTCCTCCTCTCTTCTCTTGCAAAGGGGAACTCCTTTGTAGCCTCAAGAGAGAGAAACATCTCTCTTCTTCTTCGTAGTAAGCTTGGTGAAAGTGTATAAAGAGTGGAGCTTGTAGAGATCTCTTCCTTGCCCAAAATTCATTTGCAAATGCCCTTAAACAAATACTTTGGAGAGCTCCAACACCTTTGAAGTGTTTCAACACCTTTGAAGCACTCCAAATTCTCTAGAGCGCTCTATTTTCTCAGGAGTTTTATAAATAGGCTTTAAGGCCATCTCTTACCCTGAGAAGGTGGTGCTGGGGGGCAAGTGTCATGACCCACTTTGTATAAAAGGGTAAAATTATAATTTTATCACCATAAAGGTAAAATTATCCTTTAACATGTTTAAATAGACCATAGAGTGATTTAGAAACCTATTGAACCAAGTTAGAAGTGTGAGATCCAAGTTGGGCCTCGAACCTATCAAGTTCGAAAGTTATCCCAACTTTGCATTTAGGGTACCTTCGCGGGCCCATTGGCACAAATCTTAGGATAATTGGGAGTCATACAATACCCTTATGGAAATATCTAGGAGTCTACTTTCTAGAAAAATAAACAGTATACAATTATGAGTTTCCTAGAAGAAATTATGCTCATTTTACCATGAGGTGTCTGTGCTGACAAGCTTGCATATTTAGGGAAATTGCTTAGGTCTCATGACACCAATACTGAGTGAAATATAGTATGATTCATACCTTTTTAGAAAGTTGTTTGAGTTTAGTTTCCAACCCAATAAACAGATATTGATTCTAAGTTCTATAGAAAAAGTTACAAGCATTTTCGTGAGAGGGGGTAAAAGATGTAAAAACTCTATTTTGGATCAATCTAACTTGTTTGGATCAATCTAGGATTGAACTGAGACTTCTATGGTCTTATAAAAGTGTATGAATAGTGTTGGATTGATCTAGAATCGAATCAGGATCTATCTAGGATCGATCCAAATGATCCAGAATGCAATTTTTTGAGGAAAATTGATTTTTCTTCATTTTAGAGAGTGTAGGACCCCCCAACTCGACCCATATAAATAAGATAAAGAAACCCTAATGACCTCATTTACATCAAAAGGAAAAGAATGAGAGAGGTTTAGGGGATTTAGAGGCTAAGTGTGGGCTTCCACAAATTGGGTAAGTTTTACTCAAAACCTTGAAAATCCACTTGTTTAGCTCATTATCTTTCTAGATCTACCCTAAGTAAGTATGTATTTCTATTTCTTTACCTAAGTTTATGTATTCAAACAATGATATGCTTTGATTTTTTCTAGAGGGAGGAGGGCCTGACAAAGGTAAAGAAATTATGGAGGATGATCCTCTTGTGCATTGAAGGTTTAAGCTTATGGTGAGTGGATATGTTGTTTATGTCACACTTCTCCTTCGTAAGTTCATAGAAAAGTGATTTTATCCTATGGTTGCAAAGATTTATGGATTTTAATCTTTATGAGAATGGTTTGTGAGTTAGCTATATTGTTTATGCACACTTTCCTTTTTCAGGATCTTAGATTGATGTTTGTGAGTTATATTTTGGTGGATCTACCTCTAGTTCCTTTAAAGATATTGATTATGATTCCTTATTATGAGCATATTTGTTGGTTCTTTCTTGTTTATTTTCATGATGTTCTTGGATCAAGGAGTTGTGATATTGTAAATAGACCTTTGTGGAATGGTTAGGATGGTCTTTATGCTATGTGATGAAGTTTGGGATCTTAATTTACTTGTGATGTAGGGTGTAGAAGGTTTCTTATGGTGAAGATTGAGGTTTCCCTTTGATTTTCTTTGAATTCCTTAAATCTTACACTCTACATGTTTGATAAAATGCCTCTTACAGATCTTCTATTCTATACACATGTTTCTTAGATGTCTTTGAATTTCTTGCATAAGCCTAGTGTCTCTTATGATAAATTCTCTCAAATATATGTTGGCTTATGGCAATTTGTGATGTTCTATTGATTTCTTATATTAGTCCATTACTCTCTTTGGTATGCTTCATTTGATTTATGTGATACCATGATGAATTGTACTAATTCTATTAATCCTTATGTGGCCACGTCACTATTTACATAATGTGGTATCTCTTAGTGGGAGATGCATGTTGTCATAGGCATGGTCTACTCTGGGATTTTCATGTGGCTATTTACACTGGATTTCTATATGAGTTTTTGAAAATGATTAGAGACACTTAGATTTTAACCTACATAAACTTTATCTTAAAATGATTTTACATCCATGAGCATTCCTTATGTTATTAGTTATGGGTCAAGCACCTTTACTTGAATATTAACATTTGACCTCTTTTCTGTGATTTTCTACTACTTCCTTGGACTTTTCATGGGATGGAACATGTAGATATTTTAAATGACATAATTATGTAGTATCTACCTTATTTTATAAAACATGGTTTCTAGAATGTGATTTTAGATGTGAGGATTTGATATGACACCCTTATGCGAGAATATGCTTTATTGGGCCTGGAGACCCCTAAGTGGGTTGGTGCTTGTGACCTTTATATATGTGCATGGTCTTTATGACCTCGGAGGCCCCTATGTGGGTTTCCCTTCTTGGGTGTAAAGACCCCTTTGTGGGTTACCCTTCTTGGGTGTGGAGACCTAGACCCCTATATGGGTTACCCTTCTTAGGCTCAAAGACCCCTTTGTGGGTTGCCATTTTCTTAGGTGCGGAGACTTATACATGGGTTATGTGATGTGTTGTGTCAAAGATCCTTACATGGGCTATGTGATGCGTTGTGTCGGGAACCCTTACATGTGTTATGTGATGTGCTTTGTTGAAGACCTTATTTGGTTATATATGGTATGCTTTTCAAAGACCTTATATGGTTTATATATGATATGTTTTTCCAGAAACCGTACATCATTTATGTGATTTACTTTGTTAGAAACCTTTCATGGTTCATTTACACTTAGATATGATATGTGGTGGGACACTATTGTGATTTGCATGTGGCACATGTATTACTAAGCGTGTGCACATCGTACTTAGCATATAGCAAATGCATGACCCAACTTGATCTATTATAGATATTTTTGTAATTATCTATAACTTGTGTGTACTCGGATCATAGTAAGGATACATGTTTGGCAGACTCGATGTATTCCTATTCTTGTCTTGATTCTTTAGATATCTTGATTATTCCTATTTGCTATAGTGATAATCTTTACTTTTCTTTAGTGTCGTATAAACTGCATATCCTCCCGCTAAGCCTGTCAAGCTTACCTCAATTGGCACCACCCGTAGATGTGTAGGCATACAGGTTGGATGGTGCCTTAGGACGAGAGAGGTGGTTGGAGATTGGGCGATAGGACCAAACATTACATCTTAATTTTCTATTTTAGTTTTAGTTTACTTTTCAGAGATGTGGTGTATTTAGTACTTTGTTTAATTAAGACGGGCCCCTTCGTGGGCAAGACTTGTATATACTTTATGGGTAGGTTTAGACCCTTTTATGTTGGATGTTTATGAGATTCTGCAGACATGATGTTTATATATTTCTACTACTCTTATTTGAATTATCTCATCGATATTACTATTCCGTTGCGATTGTGATATGTAACAAAAAAAAAGACTTAAATGGATGTGACGTAATGGACAAACTTGAAAGAGAAATTTATTATTTAGAGTGTGATTTGAATAGGTAAGAGGGTTGATGATACACTCCGAGCACGTTGGTCTCCCTGTGTGAGAAACGGGTTTGGGGCAAGTCATTCTCATATCACGAATCCAAACCTGGTCCACTTCATGGCCCGTGGATTTAGGTCATGACAACAAGAGGGTCTCTACATGTTTTTCTTACCCTCACTTACCTTTGCTGATGCGAAATGACACAAATGATGCAAGCGTGATGCTTTAGTCCTCACAAGATCCTGATTTGCTTCTTTGGAGCTTTCTTGGTTTTTGAGAGTGCAATCTTCACATATTGTGGACACAAGAACATCCTAAACTCTAGCTACAACAAGTCATAACTTAGTCTATCAACCATATATTTTTCTACTCATGGAATTTACAACATATACATTTATAGGTATGTTGTGATAAACAACAATAATTAACAAATTTTGTAATAGAAACTTGGAGTGAAAGTCCTCACCATTAAAAACAATAAAGCAACTCTTGTATGACTAGATAATTTGAATCCATGAATTTTAAGATTCCTTGAGAATGAGAAAATTTGGTGCTGCAAATTTTTGGCATGCACGGTGAGACATTATTTTCCTCTCATCTCTCTTCTTGTTCTGTTGTGATAATGGGTATTGCTCTATATAGGATTCCCAATGACAAAGTCACAATCATGGGAGAGTGCTCTTCCTCCCCATGAGTAGCCACTATTGTCCTAATTTTGGGACCCCAAACATGGGCTGAAGTTGTTTCCCCACATTACTTAATTGCCATTCACATGGCTACCATGATTAGTCCCTTTGTAGAAGGGTTAGCTCTATTAATGAAGTCACATGTGACTAGAGAAACCTGCCCCCTCATAGGAGGGGCGACCTTGCCTCCCAAAGTCACAATAGCAGCAATGCCAGTCTCTTACATGACTTGTGCATCTACTACTCTGGGGAACATCACTCATAGGAGTGCAATTCCTTCACTCTTCTCTACTGTTTCATCTAAAACAAGGGGATATGCTGCTCAATTTTTTGCAGTTAAGTAGCTATAAGAGACACTTACCCCACAAGTGAGATGGGTAGTCAAACTTGGGCCTAATGCCCAAAGAAGAACTTCACAAAATTATGAAGATTACATGCAATTTAACCCACCCGTGACTGAAAACCATCAGTCACAATTGGTTTAAGTTAATCGCCAACACCATCTTGTGAGACCCCATATGCACAACCTTGGCCTTCAGTCCTTTCATCAGTCGTGAGGCCAACCATGCCATCATGACCCCAAGCACATTGGTAATTGCAAGCACCTCTAGGCATTCATGACCCTCTATATTTGTGATTAGGAGAACTCAATAGTGGCCCTCCTCAGTTGTGACTAATCTAAGTTAGTTGCAACCTCTAGTAACTTTCACAATTGCAGACACCAAGTCACAAGTCTAAGTTCTTATAGTTGTAGCCAAAGCATAAAAATAGCTATATGCAATACAAAATAAGCATGTTTCAAATAAAAGGAATGACAAAAAATCAAACAAGACTAAAAATGGGTATGAAAAGGCTAGTGCCTTTGATAATAATAAAAACTTGATGAAGGTTGAAATGAAATTTAAACTTGAATAAGAAATGGGAGTATACACCACAAACTCTCTGTGCTCTTTGTAAGCAGCTCTTAGAACAAGGTAGAGTGGAATTTAGGAACTCTATGCTACTCTCCTAATTTAAACCCCTTTGAAACTCTGAAAGTGAAGGGAAAACCTCATATCAAAAGAAATGACCTTAGAAGAAAGCACCTAGACCGTGGTGGACCCCTAAGTCATTGAAATGGCCATAATCAATAGGAAAAGAAAGAATGTGGTGCAATGGCAGAGGGCTAAGCTTCGTAAGATCATGTATATCCAACAAAAAACAGGGGCCATCCCAAGGAATGCATTACCACCTTGGGTCCATCCCCATAAATGGGATCCATCTTTACCTTTACATATGAAAGGGAAAATGATCTACATGCCCTAAGTCAGGAAAGGAAGATTCTTCGGGCCTACATTGCCAGCCTAAGTAACAGTGATGACTATGTGTACAAAGAAAGGAGCCTCCTTTAAGGGAACCACATAGCCATCTATGTCACGATCCAAATCCATTGGACATGGTTCGATCCCAAATCCGGATTTGTGAAACTGGGTAACACACCTCGATCCAATATCTCATAGCCAAGAGATCACGTGTTCAGGGTGTGGCACCCCTTTACTTATCTCACTTCACTTTGCATATAAATTGGTTACTTTTCTTTCATCCGATTAGGTCCATTTACTCTAGACACATAGCAGTAGAATATAAACAACAATAAACTAAATCAAGGGCAATGAAAATATATAAACAACATGTCTAAAATCTCAGGTGATCCAAAAATAAAGGACCTCAATATGCCCATAACAACATGTACATCCTCACCTAAATGAACACATCCAAAGTACTAAAAAAAATACATTTTTCACTAGAAGGTAAACTAAACATAAATGTAAAGACAAGGGCTAAAACACCCCACTCCATATACTCGCTGCATCGCATACAACCTCTATGGATACCTGTCCTCCAAGACTCCATCTATGGGGGTGACAATATTTTTGGGTAAACTTGACGGACTTATTGAAAAGGTACACGGTTTATGTCACATAAATGAGGCCAAAGAATAGCATAGTAGCAAACATGATGAATCAAGGTAAAGTAAGGAATCAAAGTGCGTATGTGAGTGCATCGAATATACAAAAAAATTATTTTTAATATGATTCAAGTATGCGTATACCACAAGATAACCATATGAGTCTCCAAAGTGCACCAAACCAAAACATGCATATACTATAGATGATATACTACATAATAACCCATAAGGATTTCTGTCATGCTAAGACTATATGTAAATGATCCCATACATGACCCAAGCAAGGGTTTTCAAAAAACAAAACATATAACCTATGCAGGGTCTCCAATAAAGTAAAATATATAACCTACATAGAATCTTCCGAAAGAAAAACCAAACTATGAGTTAGGCCACTAGGTCCGTCTTCAACTATTAGTGTGATCTAGTGATTGGGTACCTGAAATGGCTGGGCAAATATATAGCCCATTCTCTTATTGATGTAACCTAAAGGTAGGGTACCTAAAATGCCTAGGAAAATAGATAGCCCATTCTCCTATTGATGTGACCTAACCTTAGGGTACCTAAAATCCGTAAGGTCCGATCCACTTTGGGGTACTAAATCAAAGCTGAGTGTCCCAAACCAATATGTTCAAAATCATGCTTATGTAAAGTAATGTAACAACTACATAAGTACGACATGTGAAAGATATTCATATGTATTAACTCATAAAGAGTTCCAAAATTAAAGAGATAAATCACATGTAAGGGCCAAATACCAATATGTAAATATAAATGCTTGTACCAACTCAAGGACATATAAGATGTTCATGAAAGTGAAATCATTTTCCACCAAGTATCATCAATGATAATACCAAATAGCCAAAATGCTTCCAAACATTCATGATAAAGTCAAAGTGAAATGCCTTTTGAAAATACCGAAGTAAATCATGTCAAAGACAACATGTTCACGCCATTGAAAGCTCCCAAATGATGCAAAACTCAATGTGATGCATCGAAGTTCTAATATTCTAACATGAGAATCAATAGAATTAACACAAATAGACATGGATTAACATAAGATAAATGAAATCCATCAAAGTGAGCAATAGAATCATGTAGAGAGTCCAAAGGCATTCAAAAGATATGCAAACCATGAGAGAATGATTAAGAGACATTTTATCAAATATGTACAATATATGAATATTAAAATTCAAAGAGAAATCAAATGAGTAATGAGCTATACCACCCAAAGATCGTTCAAACATCCACAACATGTGAATCGAACTCCTACACCTTTCCTATTAGATTGGAGATCAACCAATCTCACACATAAACACCAACATCAAGGAAATAGCTCCATAACCCAAGAATTCATAAAACAATGTAGAAAATTCTTCTTAACATGCTCAATCAAAGGAAATTAAGTCCATATCAAGGAATCAACATTCTCTAGAAAAATAAAGATGAATCCACTAAAGCAAAGCTTATTATCAACAAATCTAAGAACCTAGGAAATGAGAGTGTGCATAAAATGTATATTCACACACCTAAACCTTTTATTCATTGCTTTGAAAGAAAATTTCCTCCAAAATCAATGTGCTATTGTCAATCCTTCCTCTCTTTATGAGTAAACAAAGCATTTCATGATTAAAATACATAAACTAAGGGAGAAAACAAAAAAAACACAACTATTTTATACTATATCTAGGTTTTAGCTACTTACCAACACTTAGAGAAGATTAATATCCTCTATTTTCTCTCAAGCTACCCAATTCTCTCTCACTCTTCCTCTTTATGTTCTAAATGGTTAATGGACCTAAATGAAGTTTAATATGGTTTAAAATTTGTCTAAAACAAGATCTCCTTCGTGTAGAGATCAAGTGAGAGAAAACGACATCATTTCTATACATTTTTTTCCAGATTTTCTACTTTTGACTTGTCAGGGGGTTAGAGACCTGTTAAGGTCTAACTGGTCAAGGCGTTGGTGACTAGTTAGTGCTCAAACTCATCTCTTGACTTATCATGAGACCGATCATGAAAATTCCTGAGAGCTTAGACCTGTCTTCCTGATCGGTCTTGCATAAGTCTGAGTCCAAGACCCATTCCTTGACCTTTCAAGGGTGTGTTTTGAATTTTTAACGTAGACACCCCAGAGTAAAACAATCAATACTTTCTCTAGAAAAGTCTAAATTACGCACCATTTGAGGAGTTGGAAACTAGACTCATAGATCTTCCAATGATATATGGTTTGTACTCAAATTATCTCAGAATTGGTATAGGTTTATTTGTAAAGTTATCCTAATTACGCACTTGGGACGCATTTTGAACTTGACAAGTTCAAGACTTATCTTTATTTTCCTCACTTCTAATTCATTCTATTAGATCTCAAACACCATAAATGGCTTCCTAAAAAAGTTCAAAGAAAAATTTACCATTACCCATGATTAATTAAATTTTTACCCTCTATGAGTGTTGTGGGGTGTTATATTCTCCGTTCCTTATAAAAGAATTCTTCCTTGAATTCAACATTTCTAAACCTTTGAAAAAAAAGTGTGGATGATTTTCCTCCACCTTCGTTAAATCCCTAATTATAGCATACTTTAAATTCCTTGTGTCTCTTACTTATGGGTGCCTAGTGTCGAAGCAAGATAACCCATTGAACATCCTGAGGTTTCTAAATTGTTAACTCAGGTTGACACGAAATACAAATGACCACTTACTATAAGCAAACATGTGGGGTCACTTCCCATATATGAAATACATGTGGGGAAACTCCTACTATAAATGCATGTTTATATGCATAATATAGCTCCTCCTGAACATATGCATGCGAAATAACTCATCCAAAAAATGAATCCAATGTATGCGGGATAACTCCTTTGAATTATACACATCTGAGACAACACCTCACAATAAATGAATGCATATTGGATAACTCCTCCCGAAAATGAATGCATGCATGATAACTCTTTCCAAAAATGCATGTGGGATAACCCCTCACAAAAAAGAAGGCATGTGGAATAACTCCTAGAATGCATGTGAGATAACTCCTCCCAAAAAATAAAAAAGCTTATGGGACAACTCATCCCTGAAATGAATGCATGTGGGATAGCTCATCCCAGAATGAATGCATGTGGGATAACTCTTTCCGAAAATAAAAACAAGCTTATAAGACAACTCCTCCCTAAAATGAATGTATGTAGCATAACTCCTCCTATAATGATTACATGTGGGATAAATCCTCCCGAAAATTAAAACAGCCTCATGGGACAACTCCTCCCTAAAGGTCTCTTCGTGGGACTTTACTTCTCAAAGTACTCTTGGGTCCATCTAAACCCATTTTCCCATCATTTACTAGTATTCTACCTAAATTGGGTAAAAACTATATGTTATCTCCACATCACTACCAGTTCTAAAGCGGAGTGACCGTCTTACAATACATACAAAAGATATCATGTCTCTATCCCTAATTGGGCCATAATCACATATACTATGTTGACATATAACATGAAAGAATTATAACTAGACACTATACTCATGTTCAAACTAAGATACAAAATTGCTTTTCCCCACTCCGGATGGTCCCACTTCTGTTATAGCCATAACATAAACTTAGACTATATTTGTAGGCTCACTCTCGATATTTCCTACTAATTACTGCTGATGTTGCCCTTGACGCTGAGGCAATGGTCCATGTGGCTACTGGCTTAATTGTTGTTGTGGATACAGTTGACCCTACTATTGCTGCTTTAGGGGACAATCTTGGGCAATGTGTCCCACCTCTTCACAATAAAAACAAGCTCTAGAATCCCTTGGGAACCACAATGCATTGTGCTTATTATAACACTTGATGTAGAATCTAGTTCTCTCACCCTCATTTGCATACTTCTTGAATCCTCTAGTATCATTGTCTTTCTTCAAGCCAGGCCCTCCAAGGGTGATCCACTTCTTTTTCTTGCCCCAAAGTTTCAAGAACTCCTTGCAATCTCAATGACCTCAACAAAGGTCCTCAATCGTTCTGTTGTCATTCTTGTGTGAATGGAAGGCCTAAGTTTCCTCTACAACTTCTTAGCCTTTATCTCATCATTACCTGCTATCAATGGTGCATAATGGGGCAACTCAGTAAACTTCTCCTTATACTAGAGAACGATCCTGTTCCCCTAAGTATGCTCGAGGAACTCAACCATCTTCTTATCTCTCATGCCCTCTAGAATGAAATTCTCACGAAAAACACATAAAAACATATCCCATGTGAGTGGCTCATCAACATCATAAGGTAAGGTAACTTAGGTGGCTCTCCACCAGTGATCCACATTGCCTTTAAGGACGAATGTGGTAAAGGATACCTTTTGCTTTGAGGAAAAACCCATAACAACAAATATTTTCTCAATCTGCATCACCTAGTTTTTAGCCTCCATGGGGTTAGAGGTCCCCATAAAATTCTAACAATCCCATATGGTGAAATTGCTTATAAGCATCATTGCCATCTTTAAACACCCTCTCTCGGGGCTGTCCCCTGTGAGTGACGTGCTTTCTGACCACCCTAGTCAATTTTCTAATAACATTAAGAATTCTAGCCAGGATATCACTGTTACGCCCCAAAACCCATACCTGTAGGGCCATGAATTTTAGCACGTGGCATTAACACTTTTCATTTAAATCATGTACATAACCTATAAATGTTTTCATTTACATCCTTTGAAATAAAACTAAAATAAATGAATTGAAATAAATAAAGTCTCTAAACTAAAATAACTAAATCAATTTCTCATGACAAAATCAAAATCCATCTAACTCTTTAATCCTGCTCATCTGAACTGCTACGCAATTACCTTCTCATCATCTGTGGTGCCAAATTTTTTGGTGAACTTGACAAACTTAATTAGAAAATAGTAACTAAGGAAACATTAGATCAAGACTTAGCATGATTATAAAAATGAAACAGATACTTTTCATATTTACTAATCAATATCCAGAGTAATACAATTCATAAATCAATCTTTTACAATACTAAGCATCTTACAAAAATTTCAATATCATGTACATAACGGAAAATAATGTTAATCATATACTTTTAATTAAATACAATGAAACAGATAAAAAACATAAATTATATCATAGTCAGAACATAACATAACATATATATGATATTAAGCCAATACATATAACAGTTTGCACTATTTATCTCTTAGTGAGAAGGGTCAGAACAGTTTGCACCATATACTTGGTGAGCTAGGTTCCATTAATAAGTCCTCTTGATGGGTAGGATGACTTTCTAAGAAACATATCATTTTTTTTTGTAGATAGAATCGAAACATATAATTCATGTGGGCAACATATAAGATTCTTTACATTAACCAAGTCAGTATAAACATAATATAATATGTTTGATCCATCTAAGTACAATCTATGAAACATATTTTTAGAGAATTACAAAGCTATCCAAAATAGTAACCTTTAAAATTCATGATCAATAGGATGTAAAACCAACACTTTTCTTTATTAAACTAAGATTCAAGAACACTATGAATTTATACAAAAATAAATCTAGGGATCAAACATGTAGGTTTTCTCGCAAATCATTAAACAAATACCTCTAAACATATTTAAAAGATCAAAACAATTATTAGAATAGTTTTCCCAATTTTCTAAACAAAACCCTCTTTTAAAACTCTTGATTTTTCATTCAAAACATAGTACATATAATACGAAAACAAAATCAAATTCAAAACAGATGGGACAACTTTTTAAAATCTTATGGAATTGAAAACAAATCACTTTTTAATCATGTTCTTGCAAAACCAATTCATTTTTTTCAAAACTGTGTTTTAGAACTTTAGGCAAAACAAAACTAGTGAAGAACGATTTTAATCCTGATTAAAATGGCTAAAATCTTTTACAAAACCGAATAGTATAGATCTAAGAACCTTGGAATTCAAAACAAAATAATAATTTACATGTTCTCTTACCTCTTCTTGTGCAAAAACGCTTCTAAGCTTTCATTCTTTAGAAAAATCCCTAAAACCTAACTTTTCATCTTTTTTCTCTTCCCTTTCCTCTCCTCTTGCTCTTGATCTTTTTTTATTTATAGGGTTTCTAGGTCTATTTGGGTTGAAAACACTCAATATATAGACCTCCTAAGAGGTCTCACACATTTTAGAAATCCAACAGGATAAGGGAAGTCATAATAATGACTTTCTTGTTCTGTCCCAGAACAAAGTGATCTATCGGACACTTCTTAGCCGATTGATCTGGCATCCCCTCAATTATTTGGTGTAACACCAAATTTTATGTAGTTGATTTTGATCCGAAATTCGTAATAAACAAATTACCTAGCCTTTAGAGGGCTAGTCTATTATTTTATATGGTGGGGACTAATACTCCAAATCCTTAGAAATGATTTATTAGTTACTGCCTTTTAATGGACACACCTCTGATTAACTTCAAGTTTCTCAATTTCTAAATAAAAGTTGCATAAGAAATAAAGAGAAGAAGAAGAAGATGAATTTTTTCTCTTTATTGATATGAATATAGATATAGGTACAACCTTTGCTTCAAATACAATAAATTCTTACCTTGCCATGACTTACTTCAACATCAAGCTTCTATGATATCTTCCTTGAAAGGGATGAATAGAGGTATAATGGACTTGCTTCCTTCTTCGGAAGAGAGAAACTTATTGAACTTGAAGAAGATGAAAGCAATGTAGAACTTACCCAGATTAGAGATTAATGCTTGCTTGTGTACCTGAGCTTATGGAGAGCTAAAAATTTATGTTTTTCGTGCTCATTTGAGGTATTTATAGATGCAGAAATGAGTTGGGATAGAGTCCATGTTGAAGATAAACTCTTCCTTGCTCTTGGAGTCCATGTTAGAATGAGAATGTATCTTGCTTCCTTCTTGTGTCATTTGCGCTTATTCTATACGAGATTCAATTCTTTTAGTCTCCTGGGTACTTAAGGAGTCTATAGTTGTCGTAGCTATGCAAAACAACTACCATTGAAGGAGTTTGAAACCATCTCAAATTTTTGGTTTCGAGGTGCGCGAATGGGGTCATCCAATAGTCGTGAATGGGTAATTTTAGTGATCATTCGTGGAGACCATTTCTTCAGTGAATGAGCAATTTTAAGGCTCATTCACAAGAGACAAAAGTGGATGAATGGTTTGATTTTTACCATTTGTGAATTTTTGTGTTTTAACAGTTGCCCCCTTAAAAAATGCATCATGAAAGGTGAATGAAGGATGCATTTTTTGAAATATAAACAATTGGAATGTCACTCATTTTTCTTCAAAAAGTTTGATTTATCTTCTTGAACATGCGGGTCCTTTCAAATCTCTATGGATAAACTAAAATGCCCTCGTGAATGCATACAAACAGCTTCATCTTCTTCGTTGAGCATTTTCAGAACTCATTTGAATTTGCCATTGCCTGAGACTTCCAAGTTTTCTTCTCTTGCAATTTTGCATTCAATCAATCAAAAGTTTCCATCTTCACCTTGGTACCATTTTCAGGTATTATGAACCATAGAAACTCCTTTCTTGGATTGCTTCTTATCTTTTGAACCCAAAACTCATTTTTTAACTCTACTATGAGTTTAAAGCTCAATTTTAGATAGAAACTTTCATTTCAACAAAATGATCATTTTGACACCAACTCCATAAAATTTGGTGTTGATTTGATATTTTATGCTCAAGAAACCTTTTGAATACTCAGGTGGTCTTCTCCAACGATGATTGAATTTTCTAGCAATTCATTTGCCACTTCTAGGCTTTCCCTGTGAATGCTGGCTTGAGTGATACTACGAATGGCACTCTTCAAGTCATTTGTGAATTGAGGTGCCTCTCATTCGCACTCTTTACTGTTGTATGCAGATGGGATGGTATATATTCATTAGCACATTGTTCATTCGTGCGCACAGTCTTCATTTGTAAACTTTTTCATTCGCAATAAATGTGTCCATTCACAACCAACATACCCATTCGTGACACATTTGTCCATTCGCGACCAACATACCCATTCACTAATTGACTTTTCATTTGCACAGAAATGTTGCTTGTAACTTATTCTTATTCTCTTTGTCTAGTTAGGAAAATGACACCTAAAAGAAAATATTCTAGTGCTAACAAAGGTGAGTCTTCTTCTAGAGTCCCTCCTAGAAAGATGAGACTTAGGCCTAGGACCACTCCGAGACTTGCTATAAGACCAGAATGCTTCCATGACCCAATAACGATAGTAATAGATTCAGACTCAAATAATGACCTTGCACCAGTAGTTAAGCCTGTTCTTGTGATGGTTAAAAATGAACTAGAATCTCCTACCAGACCATTCCTTATAATGAAAATATGTATCCTTATAAAACTTGACTCCATTCTCGATTTTCTTTTGTAATGTGCAGATCTTTCTATTGAAGATGAAGTGGCTTTACTTGATGATTCCTTTGATGAGGAGGACCGAGAGCTCCTTTAATATAATATTGACTGTATGCATAGGAAACACATTAGACTCCTATGGGAGCTTAATGTCATTGATCCTGAAACTGCAGCTCTTCCATCTATCAGAGCCATGACCCTTTCCAACTTAGACCAAGTTGAAATATATATGAGAAATGCCCACCTTAAAAGGGCAATTGAATCCTTTTTGGATTCCAAAATTTCAATAGCATCTTCTCATGAAATGTTAAACCTTACCTAACCAACTTAGGTCCTTAAATCAGTCTTGGTAGAATCAAAGGAAAAAGAAGTTAACTTGAAATATCAACAAGAGTAAGGGTTCTACTTACAGAGCATTGTTAAGGCAGAATTAGAAGTATTAGAAGATCGTTTTTATTACCTCAAGGTGGAGTTTATGGAACTTTGGGGTCACTTGGATGGTTATCATCAAATTTTGGAGGATAATATTGATGTTGTTGAGAATATCAAAACTCAGATTGAATGAGCCAAGTCTACTTTGGCAGCGAGGAAAGCCAGGACTAGTGGTGATACACCACAAGAGCTTGCAGCCAAATGTTCTAAGGTTGAGGCCACCCTGCAACATCATACATCTCTTTCTCAAGAGCTTTGTAACAAGTTTCAGGCATTTATATAACTTTTCCATGAATGATGTACTATTTTTTTTTTCTTTTCATTGCTAATTTATCAATGAAATTTCATTTCATTGTATCCAACGTCCTTTCCTTATGGTTGCCTAATTTTAGTGGTTCGTGTGGCAATATAATAAGATGAGTTAGGGTAATTTTCCTAATTTCTAAAACCTTTATAACTTTTCATTTGGGGCCTATTTTGCTTGCCGTTTATTTCATTGAATTCTACACTTTTGTCCCTATCCAATGACATAAAGTTTGCTCACAGATTCTTTCTACATTTTTGTTGGTGTTCCTCTAAAGTTGTGTCAATTTATAGATTAGTATATGTGCATTTAAATAGTTCTAAGTGTGTGCGAAACATATGTATTATGCATGTACAATACAAATATGATACATGTGCAAGATATGTATGAACATGTGCGGGGTGTTACAATCACCATCTGGATGTGGAGTAGTGGACTGCTAAGAACGAGTGCCTTTCCTTGGTGGCATTTCTTTCTCCTAGAGATAAGAGAAACAATTGTCTTAGTACTTGAATCTAATAATCCTCAACCTAACTCTAAGATACTTGAAATCTATGAATAATGAATTTCAATCAATCCTCAAACATGAATAATCAATCAATCCTCAAATATTTCCATTGGTTTTTCCAAGAACTCAATCCTTAGCTCCACAATGACTCAGATTGTTTGCATAATCTATAAACCAAGGCTCTGGTACCAAACTGTCATTATCTGAATCTGTGGGCCTTGGTTCGAGCCTGAATCCAGATTTGTGACACTGGCTAACACGCCCCAAACCCGTATCTCAAAGCCAAGAGATCATGTGTTCAAGGTGTGACACCCCTCTACTCATCTCACATTATTTTTCATGTAAATTGGATACTTTTCTTTCATCCGATTAGGTCCATTTATACCAAACACATTGCAACGGAATAAAAAACAATAAACTTAATCAAGTGCAATAGAAATATATAAACATCACATCTAAAACCTCGGGTGATCCAAAAATAAAGAGCCTTAACATGCTCATAACAACATGCACATCCTCACCCAAACAAGCACATCCAAAGTATTGTAAAGGAATACATTTTCCATTAAAAAGTAAAATAAACATAAATGTAAAGACATGGGATAAAACACCGAATTCCTCATACTCGCCGCATCCCAAATGACCTCTATGGATACGTCATTCCAAACTTCATCTGTGGGTGGTGTCAATTTTAGGTAAGCTTGACGGGTTTTACAAAAATGTATGTAGTTTATGCCACATAAAAGAGGTCAAAGAATATCATAGTAGTAAACATAATAAATTAAGATAGAGTAAGGAATCAAATTGCGTATGCGAGTGCATCGAATATATCAAACATGTATCTTTTATACTATTTAAGTATGCATATGCCATAAGATAACCATATGAGTGTCTAAAGTACACCAAACCTAAACATGTATATAATATATACGATATACTACATACCAACCAATAAGGGTTTCTATCAAATGCTAAAACCATATATAAATGATCCAATATTGGGTTTCCAACTAAATCAAATCATATAACCTAAGCCAGGGTTTTCGAAAAATAGAGCATATACACCATGTAGGGTCTCTGATAAAGTAAAACATATAGCCCACGTAGGGTATTCCGATAAAAAAACCATAAGTTGGGCTGCTAGGTCCGTCTTTACCTACTGATGAGACCCGAAGATTGGGTCCCTGAAATCCATGAAGTCCAACCCACTTCAGGGTACCAAATCAAATCTGAGTGTCCCAAACCAATATGTCCAAAACCATGCTTATATAAAGTAATGTAACTAATACATAAGTATGTCTTGTGAAAGATATCCATATGTACTAACTCATAAATAGTTCAAAAATCGTAGAAATAAATCACATGTAGGGGCTAAATACCAATATGCAAATATAAATGTCTATACCAACTCAAGGACATATAAGATGTTTATGAAAGTGAAATTGTTTCCCCCTAAGTACCATCCATGATAATACCAAATAGTCAAAATAATTTCAAACACCCATTAAGAAGTCCAAGTGAAATGCCTTTTAAAAATATCAAAGTAAACCATGCCAAAGACAACATGCTCATACCACTAAAAGCTCCTAAGTGATACAAAACCTAATGTGATGCATCAATGTTTTAATATTCTAACATGAGAATTAAGAGAATTAATACAAATAGACATGGATTAACATAAGATAAATAAAATCCATTGAAGTGAGCAATAGAATCATGTAGAGGGTCCAAAGGAATTCTAAAGATATACAAATCATGGGGAAATGATTAAGAGACATTTTATCAAAATGTAGTGCATGAATTTAGGAATTCAAAAGGATATCAAAGGGTAAACAAAATACACCACCGAAACATCTTCCAAACCATCCACAACATGTGAATCAAACTCCTACACTTTTCCAATTAGATTGGAGATTAACCAATCCCACACACAAGCTTCAACATCAAGGAAATAGCTCTATAACCCAATAAATCATCAAAATAATGTAGATAATTTTTTCTAACATACTCAATCAAAGGAAATTAAGTCTAACTCAAGGAAATCAACATGCTCTAGAAGAATAGAGATGAATCCACCAAAACAAAGTTTATTCTCAACAAATCTAAAAACCTAAGAAATGAAAGTGTGCATAAAATGAATATCCACTCACTCAAACCTTATATTCCTTGCTTTGAAGAGAATCCTCCTCCAAAACCACATTTTCTTTGTCAATCTTTCCTCATTCTATGAGTAAACATAAATTAAGGTAGAAAAATGAAAACTACAATTATTTTAAGGTAGATCTAGGTTTTAGTAATTTACCAACACTTGGAGAAGATGAATCTCCTTTCTCTTCTCCCATGCCTTACAATTCTTTCTCACTCTTCTTCTTTATGTTCTAAATGGTCTAATGGACCTAAACGAGGTCTAATAGGGTTTGAAAGTCATTTAAAAAGAGATTTCACTCGTGTGGAAATAAAATGAGAGAAAGTTATATCATTTTCATACATTTTTTTTTTCAAATTTTTTCTTCAAATTTTCTAGTCTTAATCGGTCAGGGTGTTGGAGACCTGTTAAGGCTCAAACCTATCTCCTGAGCTATCATGAGATTAGTCATGAAATTTTTTAAGAGCATAGACTTGTCTTCCTTACTGGTCTTGTACAAGTCTGAATCCAAGACCCGTTCCCTAACCTGTCTATGTTGTGAATTTTTAAAGTAGATACATCATGGTAAGACAATTATAACTTTCTTTAGAAAACTCCAAATTATACATTGTTTAAGGTGTTAGAATGTAGATTCTTATATCTTTCCAATGATGTATGGTTTGTACTCAAATTGTATTGGGATTGGTATAGGTTTGTCTGTAAAGTTATCATAATTTTGCACTTAGGACAACTTTCAAACTTGACATGTTTGGGACTTATATTTTTTTCCTCACTTCTAATTCATTCTTTTGCATCCCAAACACTGCAAATGGATTCCTAAAAATGTTCATAGATAATTTTACCCTTACTCATGATTAATTAAAATTTTACCCCTTATGAGTGTTATGGGGTGTTACAATCTATGACTAGACCCTTAGCCATAAATGAGGCTGGAACGAAGACCAGGAGGTAGTCTAGGGAAACTAGTAGTATATTACCATAGCGATCCATAAGAGTCACCTATCTTCGGAGGGATGGTTCAACCATTACCTAGGAGGTTTCAATTAGAACCTAGTCCCAACATGTCATTTGAGAGGGAAGAGTTCACCAACACACCTCAAGATGTACATCCAACTAGCGGAGTAACCATGGTAAACACAACATCAACCATGTCACTCCTTGAAAATGCAAGGAAGGACTAAGTTAACGAAACATTCCTACCACCTCAAGAATTGGAAGATAAGAACTCTCATGTTATTAAGGATTTGGACCAATACCCAAGCGATCATGAAGTGGATCAGTGGAGAAAAAAGGAACTTCTTCAAAATTTGGAAGAGCGTGATCGCATTATAGAGGCATAGGAGGCACATATGGCTGACATGGAAGGGAGGATCAACTTCTTAATCAGTCACCATATGGCCGCAGGATTGGGGAAACCTCATCCATTTTAGCTAGGTAGGGGTAGGAAGCATAAACATCGAAACATCATAGACATGAATTGGGGGCAGCACCTCTCACTTCAACTAGAAACACACTAAGTTTACATAGAATATATCCCATTTTCTATGCCCGGGGCAAGACCCTCATATGGAGAAATACCTACTACTTCTACACCACTAAGGCCAATTCCAACTGGGTAATGCTACCACAAGAGAGACAGTTACATAAGGAATTGGTTATGTTTAGGGTTGACCAAAACATGATGGCAACAATGAAAACATTAACGACGAGAATGTTACAACAACACAAGGAAAGGGAGATAGACCTGGTTCATATTGTGTCAAGACCATATCTTAGATATTTGAAGTACGTACCCTTCCCTCCATGTTTTATACAACCTTAGTTCAAGCCTTTTGATGGCTCCACTAATCCCAAACAACACATTGTCTAATTTGAATCTCGGTGCAGTCAGATCCAACACCAAGGAGAACTAATGCTAAAACTATTCGTTCAATCCCTTGGTGGGGCCGCCTTTGTTTGGTACTTAAATCTTCGAGATAATTCAATATAAGATTGGGACATAATGAAAAGGGAGTTCATCAATAAATTCTGGAGTGTACATTGGACTATCAGGATCACCGAGCTAGCTAAACATAAGCAACGAGAGAATGAGGCCATTGCGGACTATACCAATAGGTGGTGGAACCTCATGTATTCCTACAAACAGTACTTCACTCCACAAGAGTTGATTCACATGTGCCTCAATATTTGCATGCGATGTTTAGTGATCCAGGCCAATGTGCTTGAAGCATGTGATGTATGTCATGTAGTTTGTTTAGGTTAGAATACCTATGGGACACTTGTCAATGGTAATTCAGGTTTAAACATCCGAAGGATACTTGCTTTAGAAGTCCAAGTGGGGGTACTTGATTGATAAAAATGTCAAAAAAATCATGTGATTGATAATCTAGGCTATGCCTAAGGACATGCATGTTAGAGGGGTTGATGTACGACATGCCTAGCGCTATATGAAGTGTAAAGCCATTAAGAATGACTAACTTGCTCTATGAAAAAACACTGGAGATATTATCTTCAATATGTCTAAATGTAGTGGTGATAGACACCCAACCTCACTATCTTAAGTTCAATGGGAAACCAATTTGAGCTACCCGAAAATTTAACGGGTAAATGAGTCAGTACTACTGAGAAACACAACTATCATAGTAATCTCACAGATTGTGATCTTGTGGATGAGTGTACTCTAACATATGGGGAATCTGGTGGAGCAATGTTTCAAGCCTACAGTCTGAGACTATTCACAAGATTGTGGGATACCTTTGTTATTGTAAACTTCATTATAGTGAAAGTTTCTTGATCACCTTTGCCCATGGACGTAGGCAATATTGTTGAACCACGGAAATTCTTGTGTGTTGTACCATTGATTCTTTCTACTTTGTTTTTATTGTTCACATCACATTGCCATTAACCCAGGTTCGATCAATTTGTCTTAACAATTATGATACAAATTTAATGATTGAATTGGGTTGAATATAGATTGATAGGTTAGTGTTTGAACTACATCATTTAAATTACCTAATGAAAAGAAAAAGGATATATATATTACCGTAAGCTTCAATTAGCATATGCAGCCTGACGATTTGCTGAAGAGGGGAAAACCTTGGTTGAGTGGTTGCCACTAGAAATGGGAGGCCAAGTCTTAAAAGAAATGGTTGGGAGGGGAGGGTGTGAGTTTGCCTTTCTGGACTACTTTGGGGTTTGTTTTGTTTTTCCTAGAGAACAATCTGATTTTTGGTGGGTAACATTTCTGAGAGGCAGAGCCATCCATGTGCATTCATGAAAATCCAAGAAAAACGACATGAGCAGACAATTACTACATTGGTACTGGTTTAATGCATTACTACATGTATTATGACAATGAACTTTTGTCATAATACATATATACCCTTTTTGTTTTCCCACTTAACTACTGGACTCACACCCACATTTCTATTATTGTCGCTATTATTGTGGTTGTTTTGTTTTTATTAGAGCTTTTTCTACTGTACCAAAAAAGTACTTGTCTGTATGGTACAGAAAAAAACACTTTGCTTTAGGTTGCACATTTTTTTGTTCAAGGTTGCACCTATAGGTGCAGTTTTGAAGAGCTTGAGGTGCAGCTTTGAAGAGCTTGAGGTGCAGCCTAGATCAGTGGAGGACTTTTGGGTAACACACTGAAACAATACATGTCTGGTACGATAGAATTTCCCTCATCGTCATCATCATCATCATAACTTGAGTAGATTGCAATTATCTTAAAATTGTATATCACGATTTCAGTCAACAGTCTATGCCCGATAAAATAATTGCTTTGCAACAGCTTCAAGCTGACTTTCAAGACACATCAGGCCAATCCGAAACTTGTATGAGAGAAACTTGACTCCAATTAATTGCGTGCAAAGTTGAGTCGACTATATGTAGAATTTATTCAATTAAATTTAGTTTACTCGAACTTGATGAGTTGAATTAAACTGAGTTCAGCTGACAAACCCAGTGCTTTGTGACTTGTTTTTGACATTACCAACTCATCAAAAGTCAAATTGGAAACCTCTCTTGGCTCTTGAGTCATTATTTTCCTTTGTCACTTGGTTTATGGTATAACCATCTACATATGGGAAGTGGCTTGAATCTAGGGCTATAAGACCTATCGAATGGTTTGAGTGCCACATTTAGGTACATGTTGCACCTAGAAAGGATTTAGGATTCGAGACCAGTGACAAAATGGGTCTTTTGCCTAAAAGATTGCCGATACCAAAATTAGCAAGATCGGTTAGAATTCTAATGTTCTGGAATGATTGCTCGATGGCTCAACCTACCCACAATTGATCTCCAATTGCAAGCTCAATCCAGTACTATTCAAATAT
>JAOXJP010094208.1:0-14585 GCA_025762735.1 Platanus orientalis | reverse complement strand
GTTTATACTTGTCCCATATTCACCAAAAACTTGAAAAAAAAAAAAAAAAAAACAACAAAGGCTATTTTTTAAAACTTATGGATACTGGGAATAGAACTCTACAATCTTGGTTCATGCTATCCATATGGTTCACTAAGTTGGCCAACCCTTGATTGGGGCATGGCTCTACAACAAAGGCTTGAGTTTGAATTTATCGAGACGTCATGTGATTGATAGGATTTAAGACTTTCCAATAAGTGAAGTTGTAAATGATTTTCATTTATTTATAGAATGCCCCTTTTTTATGAGCAATGTGCGTGAATTATGTTTGAGTTGTTGCAATACTGATCATAAAGGGCATTTAAAGAACATTTGAGTTGTTGTAATCCTGATCATAAATGTTCAACCTAGTCCTAATAGTAGTGGGCATTGCAAGATCTCAAAACCTATGAAATACCTAGCAGGTTGATCTTAGAGGATGGTGAATATGATTTAAAACTTGTTTATCCTTATTATTAAATATTATGATTTATTTTAATTCAATTTTAGTCTTCTTGAATTAATCCAAGTGTGTGTGCTATAATGTAACTACTCAAATATAATGTCAAATAGATGGTGTGTAAGAGTAGATATAAGCAAACAAGAGACAAGCAATCACACAATCAACCCACAACACAAGATTTGTAAATCAACCCACAACACAAGATTTGTAGTGATTTGACAGGATGACCTACGTCCACTCTTCAAAAGCTCACTACCGATCTTAAATATATTTAATTTAGATTGACTAATACAATCTAGGTAAAAACATACAAAACCTAAACTACTTTCCCTTGACAAGCTAAACAATACACTTAGTGCCTTTAGTGAGTGTGGTCAAGTTTCTGGTGACTTCGGCAGAAGCAAAGCAAGATAAATATGAATCTGGATGCAAACAAATGTTACCATAAGTTGTTTGATGTTTCTATTTTCACCAAATGGGAGTGCACTTTGTTGAGCTAGTATGCCTTAGTACACCCACAATACTTCAAGCCTTAGGTCTAGTGTTCCTTGAGTTTAGCCAAGCAATGGTTTCCTCTTAAGAACAACCCACTAGTAGTTCTCTTTAATGATAATAGCTTGGAGTTGTAGAGGAGAAGATGAGAGACTGAACTTTTGAGAAGTTGTTAGCTAGTAAAGCCTAAAAATAGAGAGAGATTTCTCAAAAGGAGGAGACTCACTTTCGGCAAAGGTTCTAACACTCTTTAGCTTACTTGAAGTCTTGCACTAAAGAGAAAAGCTTTCCTCTTATAGGAGATGTGGAGCACTCTTGACCATAGGATTGTTATTTTTGAAAATGGGCAACTCTTTAGAGCCTTTGAATTTCAAAAATGGGGTTCAAATTTCAAAACATTTTGCATGGGGGAATACAAATTTAAGTTTAACAAAATTGCCCCCGTGATCAATCACGGATCAGTCTCTAGGCCTTGGCTATCTAGTGATCGGTCACAAAATTTGGGCCCAAGTCATGATCTTTTTTGTGATCGAACATGCCTAAAGGGGCCCTGGGCTCAGGACTCTCAAAATGGGTCCAAATCCTAGTGGTGATTGATCACGACCCTAATCTCTGCACTTCTGTTAAACCAGTGCATGGGCTGTGTTTGGCTAGTCGGGCTTAGGTTCTTTTGTTGGTTTTTCCCACATGATTAGGTCCACTTTTTGTCAATGATGTTATATGCAATGCATGCTTTATACCTTATATGGAATGGGCAATCTGAGGGAGCTTCTGGTCTTCCTTCAAGTCTTTGATCCAACTTGACTTCTTGTCTTCAACTTGTCTCACATTGGACACTTACAAGACATAGACCTTACATATGGTTTGTCCATGGGATTGATATCAATTACACTAACAATCTCCCCCTTATCAATTTCATGGCAAAACCTTAAATACACTAAAATTACATTTAAATACAAGGTTTGTACCAACACTCAATTACATGGACTCAAAGAGATACACAAAACAAATATAGCTTAAAGCTCATGTCTTGTATCTTGAGCCATTTGCCTTGCAGCCATAAACACAAAACACCAACTTTCATCATGTCATTTGAACATTTTACAAAAATATAATGAATGTGCAATGTAAAGTGCATGTGAGCATGAGAGATAAACCATGTTTAAATAGTGTATAAATTTACGTTGGTTATTATTTACCAAAACATTTAGGTTGGTTATTGTTGTGTAAGTGTGAAGTTTAAAGTAGTCCCCCCTACATGTGTGCTACTCCCCCTAAATTTCACATTCACACATCTAGCTTCACACAACCACACCAGAGTATTACCTCTCCCCCTTTTTGCAAGAATTGACAAGGCAAAAATCATAGAGATAAACACAGTAGAGAGTACACAGTAGATGATCCAAAAAAGATACTTATATTAATTAAGTTGGAATGATTACACACGGAGAATCTAATTACAAAAATAAGTAGAAATACCTATGACAGCCACTAGACTCAAAAAATCAACAAAAAGAACATAAAGGCATCAAGCCTCATATTCGGGATCATCCCACTTGTCTTCATCTCCCTCTTCCTCGTCATCCTCTTTGCCATCTCCACTGCCATCACTGGTATCATCATCCTCATCATCATCAACCTCTTCATCTCCATCCTCCTCCTCCTCCTCATCATCCTCACCATCATCTATGGGATCCTCAACCTCAGCTTCCTCATTAGAACTGAGGCATCCACCTGAAATGTGTTGGGCGCCGACATATCAAAATAATCCTTAGCCTGAGGAACCTTTCCCTCATCTTCAGATACGCTGACAAACTCGAGCTTTAGGAGCTTGTTTGGGTGGTCCTCATTATAGCATGAGGCGAGGAGATTCTGGCTTGTAGTGATCTTCTTTTGGTTCTTGAGAATCCTAGAGACCTTACCCACCAAGTTGTGAAGCAACAACATCATTGTGGATTTTACAATCTCGGAGGAGGCCTTGTGAAGGGCAAGTCTAAAGGTGGTGCCAGAGGAAGACCCACCTTCATCATCAAACCTATGCTAGACAGAGTCCCATAGCCCATAAACGGGACCGCTTGACCACCTTTGGCTGCCACTTTGAAGGGGACTTGGGCTACAGTCATAATCTTGGTGATGCAAATTGGGAAGGATATGATACCTATCAGATGTTTGGCTTTAGAGGCCTTGATCATGACGTGGCATATGATGGAGGCTACATCAATCCTCTTGAGGTCAAGGATGGTGTCGATGACATAGGCTATGTCATTAGTCACGTTGCTCCGATGTGTGGTGGGAATGATGTTGTAGGTGAAGATCCGATGCAAAAACTTCACGATGACTTTGCAGTCATTGTACTTCAACTTGCCTGACCAATTGGAAAACCAGCCACAAAGGCGTTAGACCCATTCGACCTTCTATGCCATGGTGAATTTTGTGATCGGGAATGGAAGTGCAGCAAAAGTGACACGAAGCACACCAAGGATTTGGTGACGATGTTCGGGTTTACCTCGATCAGGACATGGTGGTCGACGATAGTGAAAGAGCACTTCTCATAGTTGATATTGAAGACGTTGGAATAGAAGATCTGTATGACATCTTCTTGGATGGGCCCCTTAAGCTCGAATAAGGGAAGCCATCCAAGGGCCTTGATCCTTTCGTAGATATGGGCCATTTGTAAAGCTTCGGCCTCGACATATTGCTTATTGATGAGGGAATGCTGCAAGAGTACCTTCTTGTATCTCTCTAAGATTTTCGCATTGTGGAAAGGTGAGTAAGAACCTCCTTTATGGTTTTTGGAATGCTTCCCTTGGACAAAGGGTTCCTCCATGGGTCTTTTCCCTAGATTACATGGGGGTTGAGATGAAGATGCAACTTAAGATCCCTTTGATGCTTTGGAGGTAGTCTTCTTCATTTTTAGCGCCATTGAAAATGCAAGATTTGAATCCTGGAGGGTTTGGACAGGTGTAAATCTTAAAGAAGAATGTGTAGAGAAGGAATAGGAGTACGTTAGGTGAGAAATGAACATAAATGGCCCCTGGAAAATGTTTTAAACGCCATACATTTTTATGGACAGAAATGCCCTCCTAATTGATCATGAGATTCATGATCGGTTAGGGCATGATTGATCATGAAGCTTGATCATGCTTCCTTTTCTCATCTGTCTACTTGTCAGAGAACTCAAGTGTTTAGCGGAAACCAAGGATGAGTCAATCGAGCTCCAGTTCCTCCTTAGTTCTCACTTTTAGCCATGATTGGCTTAGTTTTAAAGACTTTTATGCCAATCTCTAGGTAAGTAATCTGATAGGATTCATGAGATAACGCATAAACCAATAACACTTCAGAGATATTCAAATTGCTTAGAATCAAGAGGTTTGGTAAGAATATCTGTCAACTGATCTTTGGTCTTCACATAATCTAATGTGACAACCTTTTCTTCCATCATTTGTCGAATGCAATAGTGTTTGATGTCAATGTGTTTTGTCCTTGAGTGCTGAACTGGATTCTTTAAGGTATCAATTGCACTCTTGTTGTCAACAAATAGACTCACGGTGCCTTAGCTCAACTCGTAATCTTTAAATATTTGCTTCATCTACAAGAGTTAAGTGTATCCACTCTTGGCTACAATATACTCAACTTCGGTGGTTGACAATGAAATGAAGTTTTGTTTCTTGTTATGCCAAGAAACAAGACTGTTGTCTATATAAAAGAAACATCTACTTGTGCACTTGATATGTGACTCTTTTGGAGCATCTAAGAGCCCCATAATCTCAAATGTGGTGTTAATTGGGTACCACAACCCAAAATTCACTATCCCATGGACATAGCGGATGATCATCTTAACTGTCTTGAGATGTAACTCTTTTGGAGCAGCTAGGTACCTAGCACATACACCTACACTAAAAGAGATATCTGGTATGCTTGCACTCAAGTAAAGCAAGCTCCTAATGATACTCTGGTAGTAGGTGGAGTCAACCTTAGTTCCATTAAGATCTTTGGTGATTTTGTTACTTGTGCTAATAGGGGTGTTTACTAGTTTGAATTCTTGCAATCCAAACTTTATCACAAGGTCTTTAACAAACTTGATTTGGCTCAAGAAAATGCCATCATTAGTTTGTTTCATTTAAAGACCAAGGAAGAACCTAAGTTCTCCTTCCATACTCATCTCAAATTTAGACTTCATAGTTTGGGCAAAACCATGAGACATTTCCTCATTGTAGACTAAAAAATGATGTCATCTACATAGATTTGTACAGTGAGTATTTTACCATTTTGCTTCTTAACGAAAAGTGTCTTATCTACACTTCCTTTATCAAAATGATGATCAGGAAGGAATCTGGTGAGCCTCACATACCAGGCTCTTGGAGCTTGTTTGAGGCTATATAAAGTCTTCTTGAGACGATATATGTAGTTTGGCAATTAAGGATCCACAAACGCTTTCGATTTCTTTATGTATTGTTAATGTCCATGTACAAAACAATGTGAGTACATGTAGTGGTCATGTTTATAGGAATTTATGATACAATTTGTATACTTATGTAAGTCTAAGTTTGGAGTCTGGGAAAGCACCAAGAATATGGATTTGAAGCCAGAATGACTAAGCTAAAGAGACTCAAGCATCATTGAAATATCCTAAGTCTCAAGTATTAGCTACCTCAATGAAGCTAACACCTAGAATTTAAGAGTAAAATCGTAAATTGTTGGTAAGTGGTAATGGGGTGTTTGTGTATGGACCTAATTAGAATGACTTAAAAATGGATAACCCAAACCTAGAAAAGGCTCCATAAATATTGGATCAAATTAACAAAAATTAAGTGAAATAAATATGTGCTGAAAAAGAAATATGACCTAACTTAAAATGGCCATATCTTTTGATTCGGATGTTCGCTCATGAGCCATAAGTACTCAAATTGAACGGCTCGATGAGATCCTTTTGAAAATAAAAAAATAATATGCTCAAGATTCTCAAATGGCTATATTTTTTATCATTTGAAAAAGACGTTAGGGATGTTTGAGTAGGTTTCTCCATTTTATAAATAAGGTCACTAACCCTAATGAATAGTGAACTCTTGTGCTTGAACATATAGTCAAATCTTGGTAAAAGAGATCCAAAGAGAGCCAAAGAGCCTATGAGTTAAGCCATTGTTGACTTATGACTTTGGGAGTTATTCTACATAGTTAAACCCATTCAAGGTCACATGTAAGTTTTTTAAAACTCTTTAGTTGCATTTGTTGGAAGCAAAAAAGAGTGTTTCTACAAGTTAAATTTGCCTAAACAAGAGGCATCCTGAAGAACGAAGATTCATTCGTCTTTAACTTGTTCGTAGCCTTTACCGGAGTTATCAAAGGTGTGTTCGTAAAGCACTTGCCGGAGTCACTAAGTGCGGGTTAGTCCATCTGAGTCATTGGACGGAACGTGCCCACCGGAGTCACTAGGAGAGTACTTACAAGGGAGTGAATTCTCTATTACTTATGAGTAAATCCTCAAGTTTATTAATTTTCCTTGTAATAATTAGTGAACTATTAATACAAATTAAATAGGCTTAGAGGAGCTAGTTAGAGAGTGGACATAGGCTGGAGGGCTGAACCACTATAAATCTGTGGTGTTGTGGTTTGATTGCATTTTCTCTTTATTGATTGTTTATGTTTATTTTTATTATGCAAAACAGCCCAACATACTAAGTGAATCTAACTAAGGTTAAAATTAAAAGATTAATTTAACAACCTTAGGAAATTTGTCAACTCTGCTCCCACTTTGCTATAGGCAATCCTATAGTAGTGCATGACGAAGCCCCGTGGTCTATGATAAATTCATAAAAAAGAGATTTAATTAATTAAAATTTTTTTTGCTGTATAATTAATTAAAAAAATTACATAAATCATAAAGGGGGTGAATAAATTATTTAAATAAGTCAAATGATCCGATTCACCCCCCCTCTAAGATCCATTTAATGAATTTCATGTATACCTCTTCATGGAGTATTCCATTTAAGAATGCACTCTTAATGTTCATTTGATATAATTTAAATTTTAAATACCATGTAATGGATGCAAGATTCTTATTGGACTCCAATCTAGTAACATGGACAAATGTCTCCTCAAAATTAATGCCCTTAATTTGGGCATACCCCTTTGCCACCAATCTGGCCTTGTTTTGAAGATCCATTTGGTACCACTGACATTATTGTCAAAGGGCCTTTTAGTTAGGAACCACATATCGTTCATTTTGAACTAATTTAACTCCTCTTGCATGGCCATGATTCAATCTGGATCATTAAAATCATTTTTTACTCTTTTAGGCTCTATCTTGGATGTGAAACAAAAAAGACTAATAATATTTTCTATTTGTTGTCTTGTCTTCACTTCAGTGTTTGAGTCACCAAGAATGTCACTTTGAGCAATCCCTTGGTGAGAACCTTCAACTTCATCCTTAGAGCTAGGTTGGGATGTGAGCTCTTCTTGGCCTTATAGAAAACCTTCAATCTCTTTTAGAAATGAGGTATCAGCCTCTTAATTTGAGAACACAACAAGTAGATCTTCTTGTGCTTGTGTTGACTCATGATCATCTACTGCTAAATTAATTGACTATTCCATTGTGAGAGTCCTCTTATTATAGACTCGGTAATGGCCTCATCACCTTTCTTGTCAAATTTCCTAAAATGTTTTCTATCCCTAAGGATGTAGCAAGTGTTGTCAAATGCTGTAAAGTATTTAACAATTGGATTTTCCCCAGTTCATAATTCATAGGCTATTTTGTTTGTTCCCGATTTTTTGTAAACACGGTTTGAGACATAGCATGCAGTGTTAATTGCCTCAGCCCAAAATCTTTTGGCTAAGTCTTCGCTAGTAAGCATAAATGTAGCCATATCAAGTAGAGTTCTATTATTTCTCTGAGTCACTCCATTTTGTTAAAGAGTTTTGGGGGCTGAATACACATGTTTAACTCTTATCTCATCACACCAATCCGAGAATTTATGATTCTCAAATTCTCTTCCATGGTCACTTTGAATGCGTTTGATAGTTAATTCCCTTTCAACATGAATTATCTTACAAATGTTTAAGAATTCATTAAAAGCCCCAGATTTCTCTCTTAGAAATGCCACCCAAGTGAACTTAGAGAAATCATCTACCACCACCATGAAATATTTCTTACCTCCTAGACTCTCCATTCTAGTAGCACTAGCTAAGTCCATATGGAGAAGTTATAGAGGTTCATATGTCCCTATTTAAGTAGTCATTTTGTGTAAAACTTTGGTTTGCTCTTCTATTTGACAACCTTTGCACAAAGGGTTGTCAATTTTACTTAGCTTTGGAAAATCCTTGACTATTTCATTCTTGCTAAGCCTAGCTAGGTCTCTAAAGTTAAGATGATCTAATCTTTGATGTTAAAGATTAGTCTCATCCCTTTGTGATATGAGACAAGTGCTCGTTTCTTGCTTGTAGGGTTCTATGACATAACAATTGTCACTTGTCCTCATTCCCTTAGCTAAGATTTTACCTCATTCATGATCTTTGATCACACATCCAATCTTTTCAAATTGGATTGCATAACCTTTGTCACATATTTGGTTTATGTTTACCAAGTTGTGCTTCAAATCTTGCACATAGAGAGCTTCAGTGAGAGGGGGAATGGCAAGAGCAACTATGGTTCCAATACCAAAAATCATGGCAGTGTTTCCATCACCAAAGGTGACGTATCCACTTTGAGTTTCCTCAAGTTGAACAAATAGTTCCCTTTATTCAGTCAATGCCTTGAGCATCCATTATTAAGATACCATCTTGATGTGCTTCCAACTCTTAAGGTGATGTGGATGACTAAGCATTTTAGTTCATCATTTCTCACCCATTTCTTCTTAACCCAAGTTAGTTTAAGATTTTGTTTTCTAGCATTTTGACTTTGGGCTAAGTCCTTCTTTCTTTGAAAGTTCCTATTTTTAACATTTTAAAAATAGTTTTTCTTGTTGACATTCTTCCCATTTAATTTTTCTTGAAGTTTGAAGTCTTTGGGATTTAATGTCATTTGCCCTCTTTCTATAATCCACCTTGATATGCCATTCCAAGCCACAATAGTAGCAATGAAATTGTGGTCTTCTAGGAGTATAAGATTGTATTTGTTTCCTTATAGGGTGTTCATTATAGAATGATTGTTGGGTTTTTCTAGGTTGTCTAGGTTGCCCCTTGGCCATCCTAGAGGTGGAGACATTTCTTCAAATCCTCTAGAGTAGACGCCTTGTTGGCTTGAAATTTATTCCATGCCTCTTTAGCATAGGAATAAAGTTGGGATTTTGGTTTTTCCCAAGTTCTACATTGTTTCAAGGGAGCATTTCTCTTAAGTAGGGTACTTTGGTTCTTCTCAACCTTCTTTGACATTTGATAAGGTCTTTGGAGTTCTATTTTTTCTTTCTCTTTGGAAGTTTGTGGAAGTGGTTGAGTCTTTCCTGTGGCTTTAACAAAGGCATTTTTTGGCCTTTGAGTGGAGGAAGAGGTATTAATTTTGGAGTTGTATCCAAGCTCCATCATGCTCCATGATTCTTACCCATTATAAGCATCTTTTCAAATTTGTCATTTCCTTGAGCAACACATGCAAATAGACTTCCTCTTGTCTTCCTCAAATTCATTGATTTATTAAAGGTAATCAATGGATTTCCTTGTGAGTTGTGTACAAGTCATGTTTAGAGCCTTATTTATCTTATTCAAGATATTGACTTGGTCCTCCAACTCTTAGATGAGTGAGTTATCACTATTGGTCTCATCCCTTTCTTCTTCCACGGTTTTGAACTTCTCCTCAAGCTCAAGTACCTTGTTAGACAATGTTTGATTGTCCTAAAAAAGTCTATTCTTCTTATGCTTTCTATTGTCATTTTCTAAACCTAAAAATATTTTGGCTTCACTAAGATTCTTTTCTAGTTCTATAATTTTTAGGTTCATTTCATACTTTGCACGTAGGAGCACGTAGTTTTTTTTTTTAAAAAGTTCTTTTTCTTTTTTTACTTTTCGTAGAAGACTCTAAATGTAGGGTGGAGATGGTGTCTTTTAGGGATTTTGACTTTTCAGTTAATTCTTTGATTTCCCTCTTAAGTTGTTTGTTTTTATTTTCTAACTCAATATTTTGAATGAAGTGATCATCAAAGATCTCTTGTGCATCACAGGTCTCCTCATTTTCTTCATCATCTCCCTCATCCTCACTACTAGAGTCATTCATGTCTAAAAGCGAACTCTTAGGAGTGTTGAAAGCCATAAAGGCTTTGATTTCTTATGAAGAACCTTTCTCACTACTTTGAGACTCATTTTTTTTAAATCTTGAAATCGTCATCTCAAGTTGCAGCCATGGCTTTTTTCCTTTGGCTTGAACTTATTTTTCTTATTGCTATAATCCTCGACAATATGACCTCTCCCTTTGCACTCATAACAAATGAGAGGTTCCTTGGAGAAATCCTTCTTCTTCCTATAGTTAGGGAAGGATCTCCTCACTTGTTTGTTCTTAGAGTAATCCCTTGTATTTCTCGGGAAGTCACTAAGGCTAAGTTGTCATCCGAATCCTCGATGGATCCAGAAAGCTCCTCTAGTTTAAGGACCATACCATTCTTCTTGGTATTAACCTTAATCGTAGCCTCAAATGTTTGAAGGGAGCCTATCAATTCTTTTACTTTGATAGTCTCTAGATCCTTGCTCTCTTTAATCATAGTCACTTTAGGTCTAAGTCTTTTAGGGAGTGACCTAAGTATTTTACGAACTATTTTTGACTTGGGGATGTCCTCTCTTAGATTTTTTATAGCATTTATCAAGTTAGACAACTTGACATGAAATTGGGAGACTTCCTCGTCTTCCTCCATCATAAGTGCTTTAAATTATGTTGTGTACATTTGAAGCTTAGACATTTTAATGGCACTCGTACCCTTATGAGTGACCGATAGAATTTGTGATGCTTCTTTGGCTATTTTTAAATGAATTATCCTCCTAAACTCATGGGGGTTAAACCACTAGATATAACATTTAGAGCTCTAAAGTTATACTTGTGAGCCTCCGCTTCGGTAGCGGTCCATTCGCTTCTAGGTTTGTTAGGAAGAGTATAGCCATTTATCATGGCATCCCAAACCTTGTGGTCATAGGCATTTAGGAAGATCTCCATTTGAGATTTTCAATACCCATAGTCACTTCTATTGAAAAATGGAGGTGTGCTAATAGAGATGTTACTATCATCTCTAGTCATCTAGTGTTGTTCTAGGATTTTTGCTAAGATTTAACTCGGGTTGTTAAACCTTATATGAGTAACTTAGGCTCTGATACTAATTGAAATGTCTAGTAGGTTGATCCTAGAGGGGGGGTGAATAGGATTTAAAACTTGTTTACCCCCTTTCTTAAATATTAAGATTAATTTTAATTCAATTTTAGTTTTCTTGAATTAATCCAATTGTGTGTGTGTGCTATAATGTAATTGCTTAAAGATAATGTCAAATAGATGGTGTGCAAGGGTAAATATAAACAAACAAGAGACAAACATTCACACAATCAACTCATAACACAAGATTTATAGTGGTTCGGCATGGTGACCTACATCCATTCTTTTAAAACTCACTATCAAGCTTAGGTATATTTCATTTAGATTGATTTATACAATCTAGGTAAAAAACATACAAAACCTAAACTACTTGCCCTTGGCAAGAAAAACAATACACTCGGTGTCTTCGACGAGTGTGGTCAAACTTTCGGTGTCTCCGATGAAAGCAAAATAAGATAAATATGAATATAAATGCAAATGAATGCAAAGAGTAAGCAAATGTTACCATAAGTTGGTTGATATTACTATTTTCACCAAGTGTGAGTGCTCCTTGTTGAGCTAGTATGCCTTGGTACACCCACAATACTTTAAGCCTTGATTCTAGTGCTCCTTGAGCTTAGCCAAACAAGAGTTTACTATTAATAACAACCCACTAGTAGTTCTCCTTAATGATAGTAGCTTGGAATTGTAGAGGAGAAGATGAGAGAGTGAACTTTTGAGAAGTTGTTAGCTAGCAAAGCTCAAAAATAGAGAGAGAGAGGGATTTTTCAAAGGAGGACGCTTACTTTTGGAAATGATTCTAATACTCTCTAGCTTGCTAGAAGTCTTGCCCTAAAGAAGAAAGTTTTCCTCTTATAAGAGATGTGAAGCACTCTTAACCATGGGATTGGTACCTTTGAAAACATGCAACTTTTTAGAGCCTTCAATTTTTGAAAATGGGGTTGAAATTTTGAAACATTTCATATAGGGGAATAAAAAATTAAGTTTGACTAAATTGTCCCCATGATCGATCACCAATCTCATGATCGATCATGAATCAAGTTCTAGGCCTTCGCCATCTCATGATCGATAACGAGATCCGTGATCAATCACGAAATTTGGGCTCAAGTCGTGATCCTTCTTATGATTGATCATACTTGAAGGGGCCATGGCCCATGATTCTCAGAATGGGAAAAATCTTGGTCATGATCTATCACGACCCTGATCTCTTCACTTCTATTAAACCAGTGCATGGACTGTGTTTGGCCAGTTAGGCTTGGGTTCTTTTGTGGGGTTTTCTCACATGATTATGTCCACTTTTTATTAATGATGTTATATGCAATACATGTTTTATACCTTTTGTGGAATGGGTAATCCGAGGTGGCTTCCGGTCTTCCTTCAGGTCTTTGATCCAGCTTGACTTCTTATTTTCAACTTGTGAGCACATTGGACACTTACAAGACATAGACCTTACATAAAGTTTGTTCATGGGATTGATGTCAATTACACTAACAACCTATAATTCTCTTTTTAAGAACTATTGTGTTCGCCATCGACTCCATTAAGAATTATGCTCATTTGTGCCTAGACATCATAGAAACACCATTTCCTTTCTTTATAGAGACTGTATATGCTAAATGAAGATTTCACATGGCTTCCCAACCATGGCTTACCCACCAAAGATCATTTGGGTTTGTCTTCGATAGTAACATTGAATTGAAATTTCGTATGAATAAAACTTAAAAAAAAGACCGCAAAGACTATTTTTTTGACACCTTTAGTCAATAAAAACATCTATGATTATGATGTCCTAACAACACATACCATGACCTACTTTTTTCATCATGGACCTCGAAGAAGTCATTCTAGCAAAGCCAAAAGGATGTGTGACATGAATCACAGTCAAGTTCTCTAGTTACATATCATGCATTTATCTCCAATTTAGATATTAAAGATGTCACCAAACTTTATAAAACTATCATTAATAGTTAGAATTGTGACTCTAAATGAATCAGAAACGGAGAGACCCAGAGGGTAGGTTACCATTTATAGGGAGGGTTCATCCTTATTAATATGATGAATAGCTTACCAATAGGATAATGAGGTAGCCAAACACAATAACCAAACTATAAGAGAGCAAGGAGCAATACAAAAACCTTTTTTTTCTTTTAATATTAAAGAAGAAAAGAAAGTAAAAAAAGATGAAAGATTACAAAGAAACGCATACTGGTTGTTAAGAAAATGCTAAATAAAAATAAAAAATTGATGATGAAAGTTTGTAAACAAAGAAATTATAAGAGAACAAATGATATTGTGACAAAAATTAGGACTAAAACCCAACCATGCTAATGAGAATTTATAGATTTAGTCACTGAAGTGTTTGAGCCAAATTGCACACTGTGCTTATGGATTCCCTAACCTTGAAGGCTTTAACCTAAACCATACTTAGGATATCTCCTATGCATATGCCTTGAGATTCACATTATAGGAAATAATTCTTTTTAAAAGACCACTGTACTGAATATAAATTATCAATAAAGTAGATAAACAATCCAAAAAATTACATACTAAAACTTTATTTACAACTACTACTTTGTTTTAAAAGAGGAAACATTATTACAGGGATTGAATCACCCTGTCGAGAAGAAAGAACACAATTATCAACCCCTTGTTCTTCTCACTTCTTGTACATGATACAATAAGCACAAAAGAAAAATCCATTCAGGAGAAGAGAAAAGTCAATAACCAATATAATAATAAAAAAATTACAAAGCCTAGATTTTTTAAAATTTCAAAACTGAATTCAAAACAATATGAACCTCATCTTTTGATAGATAACTCACAGTGTAACACAAAACTTCCAAAAAAAGGAAAAAAAAAGAGCAACCTAGGTTTTTAGGTATTCAAAACGCCCTTTACAACTACATCTCTCTTTCATTCTCCCTCTCTCCTTACTGACATCATTTATCCATTTTGTTTAAGAAAAATCAATGGGTTCTTTTAAATCTTATTCTTCTGTAATAAAGATTATAAAAAAAGTATTACCACAAATTAATTATTCACTGTTAAAAAACATTTAGAACTATGAAATTCACATTATTAAAGCCATACAAAATACAAGATTTAAAGGAAAATATTAAATTCAATATTTTCACTAATATTAACACCAACTAAAATAGTTACAAGAGTTCACATTCAAACATCAAGTCTTCACACTACATACTTCTCTCCTATAAAGCATATCACTAAATCCTTCATCACGATTGAAATCCCTAAAACTAGAATATATATATATATATATATATATATATATATATATATAGAGAGAGAGAGAGAGAGAGAGAGAGAGAGAGAGAG
>JAOXJP010094197.1:0-14585 GCA_025762735.1 Platanus orientalis | reverse complement strand
GGATTGAGGTGTGAGAGGGTCTAAGGCTGTTTCGGTTTTTGGGGGCCCTTCCCTCTTTTCTTCCTTTTTGGGATCTCTCATCCTCTCCCACTATCTTTTTTTGCTTGCTCTAGTAATTAAAATAAAAATCTCATAAAAAAAAATACTTATAAACTTCTCTAATCAAGTTTCTTCCTCTATTTTCATTAAATCTTGATTAGTTAAAGGGTGCTTAAAGTTCAAATTTTTGGTTCTTTAACTTTATTCTTGCTATCATTCTACATCAACCTTGGTTTTATCTCTATTGTGCTGCATCATAAACTTTCTCCAAATTGATGATGGAGCAGCTCAAACAAAACCAGTGTGCCCTACCATTGTTTTCAACCAGAACTTGAACACGTATTTTCTTTCATAAAATTTAACATTCTAGATACAGAATGACTGAACTATATGAAACATGGGGACTTACATGGTCCTTCAAGTATTCAGATAAGAAAGAATAAAACATCAAAGTGCAGATTGCAAAAACCTCTCATTTGTAAGCATGATAAGAAGACAAGTACAACATTTTGGTTTCAATCAATGAATATTACCACAGAATTTATTATTAGAATATCAAATTATCTAAAACACAATCAGTTTGTGTGGTGCCATGCAATCATGATGGCATTATTTTAATTCCAGCTTGCACGCATGAAAAAAAGGTTATCAAGGACTCTGATGTAACCTTTTCTAGAAGATAAATCTACAACATATTGATCATTAATAAGGAGAAACCATTAACAAAAAATAATGGAACATAAACACTTCTCTCACGGTTACAACGTAAAAGTCTGCCACTAGTCAAAGCAGTGCAAGCTATGAGTTTGCTCATACCAGGCCTACCTGCACCCACGGGCATGTGACATGCAAATGGACATGTGCAAGTGATGCATGGGCATTGCAAACATAAATAAAATAAAATAAACCTTTCAGAAGCATCACGAGGTCCTGCCTGATAATTACCCTGAATTAACCAAAAGATCCAAAGGAGGATAGTGTAATGAAGATATAAATAATGCACCCTTCAAACCTGTACTAGGATCATGCTTAATAATTACCTTGAACTTACCCCAAAGGATCCAGCAAAAGCGTAATTACAAAACAAAATGACTGCCCACAAATGGTGGAGTGAATTGAAAAGGAGAGGGAGTGAACATCAAAAGAAAAATAGAAACAAAAAATAATTGGCACGGAAATAGGATACCTTGTATTTCAGTCCAACTTTCAAACCACTCTTTCGGGTTTTGATTTCCATAACCCAACCAGTAGGTAGCCAGTCTGGTGGATCTTCTATCGGCACTACATGCTAGTGATAGATTGAATAATTAAAATATGAAAAGAATCGTATATGGACAATAAAAATTAAGAAGCAAAAAAGGGGAAGAGATTCAAACTCACTGCCATATTTTTGTCTCTTGAGCACGTTTTCATACGACTTTTACTTGGTTTAGGAGTGTGATTGCAAAGCTTCAGGACTTTAGTACAGTGAATGACCTCATTCTTGGATCGGCACCTTTGTCCAGTATTCGAATTAATGTAAAACTACAGATGCCAGAAACATAAAGATTAGTCTTAGTAGCTCTGCTATCAGAGAATGTAATGACAAAATTCCACAGCTTTCATAGTTGTCCAATTTCAATAGTGTTTTCCTCCTTATCAATGGTTTGTTATTTCCTCTTCTTTCAAATAGCAAGTACTGTTATAATTTTTTTTTTCTTATTGCATGCCGAAAAACATAAAAATAAGACCAAAAAATTAAGTGATACTAATGTAATCTTCTAAAGTGGAACAATCGACATAAACAATACCAAAATAAATATAAAAATTGACATACAAATGATTCTCCATAGTCCTTTGTCCCATTAGAATACCATTGGGTAATCATAATACAATAGAATTGGTAACCATAATTCTATAGCTATAAGAACAAGCACCCTGAAAAACATGAACTAAGCTCATAAAGTAGAAAACAGTATATTACATCATATATCTTTTTCACAAGTATAGAAATTCGTAGGCAATACTAATGCAATTGAAATAAACTAATAATTGAGGAGTCATAATGTAGGAACATCCAAGATCATCAAGAAGATAATACATGATCATGGCCATGGGTGATTGGGGGGGAGGGGGGGTCCAAGAAGTTGCTAGAAAAATAAGGACAAACTAGGATTTTTTAATTTTTAGTGGCATCGATGCAAAACAAGAAAGAACCCATATTCAGATTTGATGGGTTTATGCAGGGGTATTTTGGAAATTTTGAGTTTTAAATTTTTGTATAGCACATTTTTTTTATTTGATCGATTTTTGGTTAATCTAGGTTAGTTTCTTGCCAGCCAGTTTAAGGGTTTTAATATATTTCCGAATAGAATAGGTTTTATTTAAATTTAAAGAAAGTGAAAGAATTATTTCCGTCACTTTTATTTAGGCCTTATTTCAAAAGATCAAATCTTATCCGTTTGGGCTGATTTTGGTGTCATTTGAAAGGTTATTCGGTTACCTCTCCAAGGAGAGCAAGATCTTGAGAATCATATGTGATGAGAAAGTTATGGCCAAAATATTGGCAGGGTATCACTTGGTTATGGGATTTAGTTATTTTAGAATTTTATTGATCTAGGAAGTCTAGTTAGAGTGTGATTTGGAAAGCTTAGAATATATATATATATATAGGTTTTGTATGTTTTTACCAATGGTGATTGGTATCGCCTTATGCTTGCTCCACATCAGTTACTTACCATATCTTCAGCTTCAGCACAAAAGAAAATATAAAAGAGTTCCGGTGTATTTGAAGCCATTGAAGAATCTATGATGAAAATTCCGATCAACCCCTACTTGAGTCCGAGAAGTCTGATGAGAAATCAAAGCTTACAGTTAGTGTGGAAGATGAGAGTCTTGATATGGGAGGTGATGATCAAGCCAATGCAGACACTTCAGGTATGACAGATGAGCTAATGGGGATGACAAATACATGTAATGTTGTTGCCTTAGCTCCTAACCAGCCTAAATTCGTTGCTCTAGACTTTGAAGAGCCAAAAATTAAAGACACAACCCAGTCCAATGCAGAACCACAAACCCTTGTGGTATCCACACGAATTCATGAGCCAATGACCTATTATCTTGATTTGACTTCAAATGAGGTACCTGAAGAGGGTTATTATGAGATTATTCCAAGTCATGCCACTTGCAAGAGGAAAGGTCCACATCAGAGATTGCATTAAGGAGAACATGATACATAGCAATGTTGTTGATCCGTCATCATTACAAACTAAAGGTCGAGTTTTTTCGAACTAGGGGAGAATGATGCTGAAGAAGAAAGAACCCATACTCATATTTGATCGGTTTATGCAGTATTATTTCAGAAATTTTGGGTTTAAAATTTTTGTATGGCAGATTTTTTTATTTGATCGATTTTAGGTTAATCTTGGTTAGTTTCTTATCAGTCAGTTTAAGGTTTTAATTTATTTCTAAATAAAATAAGTTGTATTTAATTTTAAAAAAAAAGTGAAAGAACTAATTCTGTCACTTTTATTTAGGCCCTATTTTGAAAGGTTAAAACTTACCCGGTAGTGTAAATCTGTGAGGATGAGAGCTTGATGTGAGTTAGGGTTTCAAGTAGGAGTGGAAGAATAAGAGGAAGAAGAAAAGAAAAATTAGGGCAAAATCATGTAGAGTGAGTATTCACCTCACCCAATACATATGATACTTTTTATTCAAAAAAAGGGTACAATACAAGAGGTGTATTTACTAGGATGCCATCATAAACCAAGTACAAGTATACCCTTACCTCAACACCCCCTCCTCAAGCTGGTATATAAATATTGTACATACTTAGCTTGCAAATAATCTTACTGAAACTAGGTCTACACAATCCTTTAGTGAACACATCAGCTAGTTGATCTTCAGTCTTCACAAAGAGAATACAAATTTGAATTGTTTGCAATTTCTCCTTTATGAAATGTCTATCAACCTCAACATGTTTCATTCTGTCATGTTAGATTGGATTGTGAGCAATGTTGATGGCAACTTCGCTGTTGCAATACAATCACATGGCATCATGAGAGTAGAAGCCCAACTCTCTTGGAAAGCCACATATCCATAGCATCTCACAAATCCCATGTGTCAGGGCTCAAAATTTTGCCTTTGCACTTAACCAAGCACAACTAATTGCTTCTAGCTACGCTAAGAAATAAGGTTACCTCCAACAAAGGTACAATAGCCAAAAGTAAATCTTTTATCATCCATGGATCCTGCCCAATCTGCATCAGCAAAACCCTTAACTCGGAGATCATGTCTCTTACGATATAGGAGTCTCTAACCCGGACTCTTCTTCAAGCAATGAAGAATGCGGTATGTTGCCTCAAGATGTCTGGCTATGAGAGCATGCATAAACAGGCCGACCATTCCAATTGCATAAGAGATATCTGGCCTAGTCAGAGTTGGATAAATCAGCTTCCCCACAACTCTCTGGTAGCAACCAATATCAGTAAGTTTGTTTCTCTCATTTGCTTGCATGCGATGGTTTGACTCAATGGGAGTGTCAAAAGGTTTACACCTTAGCATCCCAGAGTCTTACAGAATATCTAATACATACTTGCGTTGAGATAAAAAGAGACCATCTTTGGATCTCGCAACTTCAATTCCAAGTACTTGAGATCCCCCAAATCCTTGATTTTGAACTCCTCCCCAAGAAAACCTTTTAGGTGGTTGATCTCACAATGATCATCACCTGTAACCACAATGTCATCAACATAGACAACAAGTGCGGTAATTGTTCCTTGTTGGTGCTTCACAAAGAGGGTGGTCAGCTTGGCACTGCCTATAGCCATTCTTAAGCATAACACCTCAAAATCTCTCAAACCATGCACGGGGAGATTGTTTAAGTCCATAAAGCACTTTCTTTAGACAACACACCTTCCCTGTGCCTGTGGATAGCTTGAAACTAGGAGGTAATCTCATGTAGATTTCCTCTCCAAGGTCTCGATGAAGGAAGGATTTTTTTACATCTAGTTGAAACAATGGTCATCCTTGATTAGCAACAACTAAGATCAAAATCCTAACAAAACTCATCTTTACTACTGGAGCAAAGGTCTCCAGATAATCAATCCTGTAAGTCTGAGTGTATCCCTTGGCAACCAACCTAGTTTTATATCGCTCAACAGTATCATTTGGTTGGAGCTTCACAGAGAAATACCCAGTTACACCCAACTGACTCCTTTCCTCTTAGGAGATCAACAATATCTCATGTCTTGTTATTCTCAAGCGCATGCATCTTTTCTTCCATCACCTTCTACCACTAAGGCTGAGATAGAGCTTGGGGAACGTTGTATGGAATAGAACCAAAGGACAAAGAAACAGAAAAAGCCCTAAACTCAGGAGACAAAGAGTCATAGCACACATAGTTAGCAATGGGGTGTTGAGTGCAAGCACAAGTACCATTTCTAATAGCAATGGGTAAATGAGAATTATTAGGTTCTACAAAGGAGACAATATTTGGAGAGGAGGCGACTTATTAGAGAGGCACATGAGTGCTAGGAGCAACCTTCTGCCTCTTTGACAGGCTCACCCAAAATGATGACAACGTAATTTATCTTGATCCTTGGTACCACTGCCAACAGGCCCAACACCAACATGGCCACGACTACGGGCACTAGTACAACCACCTCTCTGAGATAAGGAGACTAGAGCAGACCGTTTTGGAGCTAGAGAAAACTGTAACACAAACATAGTAATCCGACGACGCTCCTCACAATGAAGAAAAGTATAAACCTCAGTGAAGGATGGGAACGAATCATGAGCATGGAGATGACTACGAATAAGCTTACACTCGGGATTAAGGTCCACAAGAAGCTCAAATACACAGCTCTCCTCAACAAATTTACAGAAGACGGAAGCATCAACAACACAGAGGGCAGGAAGGGTCACATAATGGTCAATATACTTTCACAGTCGACATAAGCTGGAGTAATAGGCAGTAATAGACTGATCAACCTGCTACATCTGCCACATCTGTTGGCGAAACTTAAACACTTAAGCGAGCTGGCCAACCTCAGAGTAAGTTTTCTCAAGAGTATCTCATATCTCCTTGGAAGACGCCAAAAACAAATATGTGTTACCAATTGATGGTTGCATGGACTGAAGAAGTCAAGAAACAACAAGAGCATCTTCAACCTCCCACTTGGGAAACTGAGGGGAAGATGAAGCCGGGGCAGGAGTGCTCCCAGTAATATATCTCCACTTGTCACGGCTAAGGAAAGACCAATGAACAAACTGGGACCAAGCCAAATAGTTGGTGCCATCAAACTTCATAATAGTGATGGGGCTAAGAGAATGATCGGTGCCCTAAGAAGCCGGGCTAGGAGCTAAAACAGGCATTGGCAGAGAGGAATCGATCTAACTAGATTTAGACATGGTAAACAAGCACCGAGAACCACGACTGGTTGCAAAAGAGCAAAGAAACGACCAAACAAGACCACAAGGGCACCAAAATCGATACTAAACACCACCAAAAACTGCAGAACACGGCAGAGGAGCACAAACTATATACCAACCACAACTAAGAACCACAAAAAATAGAGAACCAAAGGCTACAGAGCCTATTCATATAATGTTAGCAAGAAAACACCACATACTAGTCCCACAGATACTATCGAGAGACTACCAACAGCCAAAACATACACTAGAAATCACGACAATCCTTCATAGCCACAGGTACCCTTTAGAAATTAGAGAAAAGTCATAACTCAAACATGAAAAAGGGACAAGGAATCACCATGATCCAGATCACACCAGTTTCGAGTGAAAAAATGTTGTATTGTATCAGGAGCTAACAACGACCCAGAGATTTGCATGTAAGTTTCTCAAATCTTCATCAAAATGAATGAAACTTGTCATGAATGATTCGTATGAGAAAAACGATCAATCCATTTGTGATAATTGAACAAATCAACAACAATAGTCGCATCGAAGAAAATAGATATGGCAGAATACAAAAAATACCTTGAAAAATCTATAAGTCCTTCAAAATGGCACCAAATCAGACGAAACTTGTCACCGTAATTCTCTAAAAATCAAAACAACCCAGAAGTAGAAGATTCACAACCTCTAACCATCTACTGACGTCAACATCTGCAAACCCCTATGTAGTTTGAAGAACTTTGCGAAAATAAGTAAACCTGACTCTCATACCAAGTGGAAATCTGTGAGGATGAGAGCCTGATGTGTTAAGGTTTCAATTAGGAATGGAAGAAGAAGAGGAGGAGGAAGAAGAAAAGAGAAATTAGGGGGAAATCGTATAGAGTGAGTATTCACCTCAACCAATAAGTATTATACTTTTTATTCAAAAAAAGGATACAACACAAGAGGCATCATATACCCAAGTATAAGTATATCCCTATATATCATTACATATTGTACCCCCATATACATCAACACCCGTTTGGAATGATTTTGGTGTCATTTGAAATGTTATTCAGTTACCTTTCCAACAAGATCAAGATCTTGAGAATCAAATGTGATTTGGGAAAGTTATGGCCAAAATACTGGCAAGGTATCACTTGGTGACGGGATTTAGTTATTTTAGAATTTTATTTTTTTAGGAAATCTAGTTGGAGTGGGATTTGGAAAGCTTGGAATGTAAAGTATATATATATATATATATATATTCCAATTTTTATTAATGAAGACCAATGACTGCATAAGTGAGGAGGACTGAGACACTGCAAGTTGAAGGTGCTAGAAGGACTAGAGGAAGGCCAAAATTAACCTGGGTTGAGTTAGTAAGGAGGGACATGGTAGTTGTAATTTAACGGCAGATATGGCCCTAAACAAAGCGGAATGGAGGAGCAGGATTCGTGTAGCCGACCCCAAATAGTTGGGATAAGACTGTTTGTTGTTGTGGTACTGTTATTCCCAGAACAGAAGCTGTTTGAATGTAATGCCCATCCATTGTTTGAATACTGGTCTGAACTAGATTACTTCCCCACAGTCCTAGAATATCCTCCTGTTCCAGCACTAGTATCATCTACAACAACTTGTGTTGTGATAATTTCCAACCATGCTAAAAAGACCTTCTGTTTACTCACTGTGTTCCCCTTCAAATAGACTCTAGTGGACTCTACTCTGAACTGATTTGAACCCACATTGACCCCTATTTGATAAATTCACTTCAGCTATATAGAACGTTGCTATTTCAGATTTAAAACTCTTTCTTTGAACATGGGAACTGCACCAAGAAGAACAAAGGAGGAGACTAGGGTAAGCCGTAGTAGAGCCAACGACTGCACCAAGAAAAGAGAAGAGAAGAAGGGGGATAAGTTGGGGAGCCATTCGGATGTAACCTAAGAAGGAGGGGATAGGATGGGATACAACACCCAATTGGGAGAAGCCCAATTTTAAAACTTAATTTTTTTTAATTATTTTTCATTGAAAACATGGGTGCCTTTAAATAGGCTTACAAGACTAAACAAATTAGATACTTTCTAAAATTAGAAACTTCTAAAGACTACTAGACTTCTAAAAAAACCTATTTTCCTAATGTTAAAACTTGTAAAGCCTTGGAATACCAAGGCCGTTGACCAACTTGATTGTGGGGCCCTTGTGTTGACTTTTGAAGACTCACTAGAGGCCTAAACAGTGAGTTGTCGGCTAGGCATCAAATACCCAACTTGTCCGTGGCTTTTTAGCCTTAGTACATGAATAATCTTGCATTTAAAAATAAATAAATAAAAACTACTCTTGGCACAAAAGGCCTTATTACATTATTGTCCCACCCACCTAAAGAAATAGAAGAAGAGAAGAAGGGGGATAAGTACGGCTGTAACCTAAGAAGGAGGGGATAGGATGGGATACAACACCCAATAGGGACAAACCCAATTTTAAAACTTAATTCATCTTCACTATTTTTCATTGAAAACGTTGGTGCCTTTAAATAGGCTTACAAGACTAAACAAATTAGAAAATTAGAAACTTCTAAAGAGTACTAGACTTAAACTCAAGACTTTCCTAAAAACTTGAACTTCGGAAAAACCTATTTTCCTAACTTCAAAACGTCTAAAACTTTGGAATACCAAGGCTGTCGACCAGCTTGATTTTGGGGCCCTTCACCCATGTGTAGACTTTTGAAGTCTCACTAGAGGCCAAAACAGTGAGCTGTTGACTAGGCCTCAAATACCCAACTTGTCCGTGGCTTTTTAATCTTATTACATGAATAACCTTGCATTAAAAAGTGATGTGGACATCGTCAAGATACTTATGTATGTGCCTCTCCACAATAGGGTCAGATTAAAGAAACAGGAAGATGACTTGGAAATCTCAGCTCGACTTGCTTAGGGTTGTTTCCAGATTGTTTTAGGGTTAGTTTATTTTGGTTTATTTTATTTTAAGGTTGTTTCTGGTTTTATTTTGGGAATTATTTTCAATGTAATCAGGCCTTAAAGTGATGCAGCACACAAGTTCCAGAACTCTAAATAACTTCAGTAGGGATCACACAAGGAAAATGTCGAGGCTATGGGCTGTAGTTCACAAAGTGAGCTTTCGGGTATGGGAGTTGGGGCTCAAATCTGGACAAAACAACTATGTAATTGAATGTTGATGGCTCAAAACAGTGGGCAGCAAGGGGAAAAGGGACTGTAGGTTATTGTGTGAGATAGACACAACCAAGCTGTGGGTGACAGATTAGGGGACTGAAACAGTCTATTTAGGGTAGACTAGTGTACTGGACCAGCAACTGTGTATCTAATTGTAGGAGGAATATAAAAGAAATACCTATGAAGGAATCAGATGTTCCAGCAGCCCACGATAAACATCAGTGGGATCTTCTGATCAGCACCTCCTTAAATCCATATAGAGGCTATTGCAGGGCTGTTACACTACTAGAATACAACCAGAATTAGAAACAGTTGGCTCTCTGCTGCTACAAGTAGCGTCCTTTGAGTATCTTCACAAGAGATTATCAAAACACCTATCTGAAAAGCTCTAGGTTTAAATATCTGCCACAGAATCAATTCCAAAACATGTCCAAAGGAGGCTGCTGCTACTGCAAGTACTATCCAGGGAGGAACTTCACCTTCTCTTAAGATTCAGGGTATTAGAAACCCATCTGTAGTAGCAGCAGGGTGTGGGAAGTGTAGGGGAATATATGGAATGACAATCCCAGGGAAATAGGGATTGAGGTTGCAGCAATCTTTAGAAGTGAATAGTAATGGGATTTCTTGCTGAGACAAGAAAAGAACAGGGAAAAGAAAGGGGCGGTAGATCTATGTAATCAATAATGTTACGAGTTTTGATTTGAGCAATCAAGATGGAGAGGTTTTGATGGAAGAAATCCACAAAGGAGTGAATAGCAGTGTGGCTGATGGGTTTGAAAGAGGTGGAATTAGGGTTTAAGATGTGAAATCAAAGGAAAATTAAGAAGAAGAAGAAAGAGAAGAGAAGAAGAAGAAGAAGAAGAAGAGAATGGATAAATAAGTACTTGGATGTTGGTAATCACCTACCTCACAAGCCCTTGGACGTCACCATCCTAGGGTTCAAGATTTGATACAAAAACCTTTAAGGAGAGTGCTTCACTCATTAGAGAGAAAGCCAGCCAATTTTTATTCATCTTCTTCATTGAAAAATAAAGAGGAAGGGGGGGTTCTTATATAACCCACGATTGTACCAGGGTTTCCCCCTTTTACATCTTCAAAATTCAAATATTTAGAAAGTAAAACAAATAGAAACTAAAGGTAATTGGGTGGCCCCAAACCATGTGGTTGACCATCTTTTATTTGGCTAAGAAAAGCCTCTTGGCAACTTTGCTCAAAAACAATAATTCTAATCCCTATCATGTCCAAACTCTATTACTTTTTAAACTATGAAATAACACGATAAAATTCTAATAGGACTCCAAACTATGCCAAAGACTCCATCATGTGTCTCCATGTATTCCTCCATGTGCCTTCTTGTGTGTATTCATGTGTGGACCCCACCAAAGCCATGTGTGGGTCCCTCCTTGCCTCCAATGTCAGCATCAAACCCCCTGTTCAATGTAATCAGGCTCTAAAGGCCTTAGAAAGGCAATATGAATTACTTCATACTGTTTTGTAATAAGGCATTAATTGGCAGCGGTTTAGATGCAATATGAGGGAGTTTTAGGAAGTCACAGAGTTATAGTTAAATTCTATTTGGAATCTAATTAGTATTAGAGTCTTATTTGGTTTAGGAGTCTAGTGGGTCCAAGTCTAGAAATAGAATGTGTCATTAGGTTGTAATCAGTTTTTGAGAGTGAAATATAGAAGAGTTTTGAGTCCCACAGGTGGGTAGGTATCCCTTTCTTGGGTTGTAGGATTCCCCAAATATCTCTCCTCCGTCCTTATCTCCATCCTATGAGTAAGTGGTTTCTTCTCTCTCTCCCTCTCTCTCTCTCTCTCCACAATCTCTACTTCTTACTCTTTCTCTTTCTCTCTTTCTTGCTTTCTTATTTCTTGACTATTTATCTTTCTTGCTTTGATTTCTTTATTTGCTTGCTGTAATCTCTGATATTACTTGCTGTTAACTGATTTCTCTCATAAAGAATATCAAGAAGTAATCAAGATCCATTCTTGAAGCTCTAATCTATAAACAGACCAAGAACCTTTTTTCCTCACTGTTTCCACCCAAGAAACCTTCCTAGTAACCAAGGGCTACCCCATTAACCCTTTTCCTTCCTGTTTTCTTCAAGACACCCCAAACCCTAATCTACCCTACACCCTCCGACAACTTTCTAACCCAATTCCCTTGCTGTTTTATCCAAGAAACCACAAGTCCCTCTTCTTATAACCCTTGCGGCAACCCTAATCTCCCTAAACCTTGCTGACCTCGTTCAAGAGCCAAAATTTCCACTTATTTCTACCCTGCAGCCCCTGCAGAAATAGCCCATATAAAGTCCTCTTTATCCCCTTTGTCATGGTACAGATATGTTCCAGATCTGAACACTTCTATACCTAATCATCAGCCCCATCTTTAACCTATTTTAGCCTTATTTTTTGCACCCCTCACCAGTCCCTGTTTTGTCCCCACATTAGTCCCCTGATCTTGATCTGAGCCTAATTTCTCCCACAAATCTGCCTTAGCCTTACCTCTGTTTCTGTCCCCAATTAGCCTTCTGTTTTCCCTTTTTTAAGCCCATCTGATAGCCAACTAATTTGGATAAAGAGCTTCAAATCCTCCATAAACTCAGCTACTGTTTTCCTTCATACTTGACTGTTAAGATCACTTGTCTAGTTGCTGTTTGGGTCCATATTCAGTGGGAAACAACCATCCCTCCCTTGGCAGCATCAGAGCTATCATTCTACATCAAAAACTGAAGTACCCTTGTCACAAAAGGCCTTATTACATTATTGTCCCACCCATCTAAGATACCTTAACAACCCATATGTTGCACACGTCTTTTACTTGGTCCTCCTGTGGGGTGGCACATACATCAATATCTTAATTATGTCTGCATCACCTTGAAATTTCATTTAATCATTAATAATCAATTGATAAATTCTGAGTTACAAAGTATATTTCTAGCCTTCACATTATAGGGTTTTAAATCCCACTTTAGATGGACTTACTAAAAAATTAGAACTTTAAAATAGCTAATTCTAGTGAAAAAGTGATGGCCTGCTAGTATTTTGACCATGACTTCTCCAAAACACACTGGATTCTTAAGATCCTGGACTCTTTGGAAAGATAACTGAATAACTTTTGAAATGATACTAAAATTAACCCAAATAGGTAAGTTTTGACCTCCCAAAATAAGGTAAATCTTTCACTTTCTTAAAAAATAAATAAAACCTAATCTATTTTGAAATAAAGAAAATTCCCCTAAATTGATTGACAGAAACTAACCTAGATTAACTCGAAATTGACAAATTGAAAACTTACTGCCATACAAAAATGTTAAACCCAAAAAACTAAAAAAAACCCAGCTGAAGCCCATCAAATTTGAGTATGGGCTGTTTTTTGTTCCACATCATTTTCCCCTGGTTCGAGTAGTGATGAAAGATCAAAATTAGATTTCTTCAAGGCTTAACCATGCATGTCTCTATAATGAAATATTTGATGTTGAACTTTGTTGATTTTCTTGGCTTGCTTTGGAAAAGGTTCAAAGTATATTTCTTCAAATAGTTTGTCAGGAATCATTTCAGGGCAATTGAATAGCAATTTATCAACATCATTGGGCATGTCAAGGGGATGTACTATGACAAATTTCTTCACCTCATTCAAAAGAGAAGTGTCAACTTTATTGTTTTGCTACATCAGCTCTTTAAAGACTAGCTTATTTACAAACTTTTGTTTGTTCAGTTAGATGTAGCTTGAGTTGGTAGAGGTAATGTTATCTCATCATCAACTATTTTGATTATTTCTTGCTTTCTTCAAAAGATGACTTCCCCATAAGAATAGGTTGTAGTGTCTTTACTCGAAGTCGATAACACACATCACAGCTAAAAATCTGCAATATATGTGTCTCATCATTAAAAGTAGCATTTCTTTAATCGGTCCATTGCTTGTCATGCACTGCCATTTTCATAATATTCACAGGTATAGTTGATTTAAAACATCTTGCTAGATCTTCTCAACAAAATTTGTAAAAATCAGATTCTCCTCATATCAATTACTAATCAAAACCTTGATTGCCTTCCTAGAAGGGAAAACGAATCTCGTCCTAATATTAAAATCCAGCACCCAGGGCATTACTCTTTTTGCTGTAGTGGAATCAATCCTGATTTACCACATGATGGGATATGGGTCAAACCACTCACGATCAATACAATAAATAATAAACTAGTCACAAAGAAATTAACAATTTCACAGTACGAGGAATTTTACACATGGTTCAAGAACTCAGGATCGGGCAATCTTGGCAAGGATTGGCGGATCCAAGGCAAATCTTTACAAAATGATGTTTTACCTTGATTCAGCTGATCAAGATCCATATCACTTGATCTAAGGCTCATCTAATCTATCAACCAGATCAATCCTGATCCATATCTCGATCCGATCCATTGATCAAGATTGATTTGGGACCAACCTAGGTGATATGGCGATCCGACCCTTGGAACTTGGTTCAGCTTGTCCCATCCCAAGTCGGATAGGTCGATACCAATTAGGATCGGCTAAGTGTTAAAACTATGATTTTACGTAATTTGGCGCTTTGGTCTACGTCCATGGGTGCTTTCCTCGTTCTTAACTATATAAATCAGAGAAATATGCGTTACAATTAAAATAGGACCCTCACTTTTCTTCAGCTCAAACCCAATCTGAAAAAGACTTGAGATTGAGAACTCATTATACCCTTAACTTTCTTTAACTATGAAGAACACCACTTTCTCTCTTTAACTTAAAGAAGACTTTATTTTCCCACCTTAAAGAAACCCTCCAAATAGAAATCTTTGAGAAGAAAGTCAAAAGACAAACCACCACTACTATCCTAGCTCACATATGGGAGATTTATAAGAGCTTTTCTTTTCTTTTTTTCTTATGGGACCTACTATTGAGAGTCCCCAATGTCCAACCAAGTCCCATTCCTTCACGTTAAAGGAATCCTTAGCTAGATGGAAACT
>JAOXJP010094186.1:0-14585 GCA_025762735.1 Platanus orientalis | reverse complement strand
TAGGCTATTTATGATTGTTGGATTAGTTTTAAATTTAACAATCTATTATCTATATTTTATATATTGTTATATTTTTACGAAACGGATACTATCCGGAATGGAACATTGTATATCCGTATCCTAACCGTTTATAACGGATATTTTTATAAACGGACCGGATAGGCTTATTTCGGATACGACACGAACCGGAACACAGTAATTTTTCAGATAACTTGCAGCCCTAGGCAGAGTACTTGGTTCACTGCCTAAAGGAGCTTCTAAATAAACCCCAAAAAACTTCCCTTCACACTCCAGGTTTAAAAATTTTCAAAATTCCAACAAATACCTATGTTTAAAATTATCCTTCCAACCATTCTCACCTAAATACCAAAAATAAAATTTATCTCCACACCCCACCACCCACCCCTCTCTCTTGCCCCCCTCAAACCCCCGCCTTCTTAATCAAACTTTCACCCAACAAACCCATTTCTCTTTTTTCAATACCAAACCCTTCTCTTTTTTTACATACATTGTTTGTTGTAAAGCATAATAATCGCTCAATGGATCATCAAATAGTCAAACTGGAATAGGAAAATCACTTTATGGTACGTATTTTTTGTTTTAATTTTTTTCGTATTCAGTTCGATCATACATGGTCAAATATACCTTTTTTTTTTTTTTTTACGAATGTATATATTGACTCTTTTTGTAATGTTCCAATTGAAGGGTGATGTTTCGACTCAATTCAATAAGGTTTCCGCCGATATGGTAATGGATTGTACTAGTGAATTTATCACTCATGAGGTAAAGTTGTTTGAATTTTTTTGAGTTATTATACAAATATTGTTTGAGTTATTGTGCTTTGATTTTTATATTAATTGTTTTATATATAAATATTCAAGAGTTGAGCAGCATTATGTAAGTGGGAGGCCGATGTTAGGGGAAGAAACGGTTTCGTCATTATCATTAAGAAGTCAAATTTTAGTGGTTCCTCAATGAAACCATGAATTACTCTTGCATGTGAGAGAAGTGGGCAGTATAGAGAGTATAAGAAATGTAAAAATGTCACGCAAGAAGAAAAAAAACATGTGGTGTTTAAGTATCAAAAAATGTAGATGTTTATTTGAATTTAAGGACAAAAAGTTACCCATTGATGATAATTGGATTTTGTTAGTAGTATGTGCTGTGCATAATCATCCGGTTGCGGATCATCTTGAAGGACATTCATATACCAGAAGACTATTGGAAGAAGAGACTTTAATGTTGGTTGACATGTTCAAAAATATGGTACGACCAAAGGACATTTTGGTTACACTAGAACAAATAGACCCCTTAAATGTTACCACAATGAAGACAATATATAATGCATGTCATAGACATAGAATGAGGGAGAATGGTGGGATATCTCAAATGCAGCAACTACTGGGACAGTTAGAAGAGCATAGATGATATCAAGACTGTGACTGATTTATTATGAGCACATTTGATTAGTTTGGGAATTATTATGTGCATTTTTGCATGTTTGATTATGGATTGCACCTACAAGACGAATAAGTATCATGTGCCCCTTTTTGGGAATTATTGGATTGACATCCACTGATATAACATTTTCTGTAGCTTTTGCATATCTCCAATATGAGAGAGAATATAACTTCGCATAAACATTGGGTATTTTGCATGGTTTGATGGATGATAGTGTTCTTCCTCGTGTTATTGTGACGAACAAGAAGTTGGCTCTAATGAATGCAATTTCTTTAGTGTTTCCTACTACTGCACATTTATTGTGTAGATGACACATCAGTAGAAATGTTATTGTGAAGTATAAAAATATATTTTTGACAAAAGAGAAGTGGGACAGGTTCATCATGAGTTGGAACCTATTAATATTGTCATCAACAGAAAAAAAATACATTCAACATTTCGCATTATTGAATAAAAAATCCAGCATGTATCTGGATGCACTTAAATATGTGTGAAACAGTTAGATAAACCTATATAAAGATAGATTTGTAGTTGCTTAGATGGATAGATGGATGCATTTTGGGACTACTACAATGAATAAGGTTGAGAGTACGCATGCAAAGCTAAAGAGGCAACTCAGATCTAGTAAAAAGGGTTTTAAGTATTCTTGAACAAGTATATATATGTTGCTTGAGTTGAGCATACAAGCATAAAAGCATATTTCAAGAAGAGTAAGATAGTCGTCTAATACAACTTCAAGCCTTCCGAATTTAAAGAGCTTCAAAGCAACATTTTCATAAAGGCGATGAAGATAATTTTGTCTGAGGTAAAGCGGACCAATTTTTTTGGAGTAGATGATGTTGCATGTGGTTGTGCTTGTTGACACACACACGGATTATAATGCGCCCATGAAATCGCAAACTATACGAGGCAAGGTTGCCAAATTCCCCTTGATTCTATACATCTGTATTGGCGTAAACTTGACATGCTAAGTGTCTCAACCCGACATACCAGGAGTTGGATTATACTGATGGTGTGGAGATGTTCGTGCGAAAGTTTAATGAACATGATTCCACAACTAAGTTACAAATGTTGAAGAAGTTGAGAGAGATAGTAGCGTCGACCAATTCACACTTGATGAAACTGGAGGTGAAGTCAATAGCATGAGGTCACCCACACGGGAAGATTGACACATATACGTAGCATGAACCATTTGTATTCAAAATTTTAGTTTCAGTGTAGGATAATCATTCTTTGTCTAGAACTATAACTATGGTTGCCACTCCATTGCAATCCTGACAATCAAAACCTAATAGAAGACCAAAGAAAAATGTAATTAATATATTTATAACAATGTAAATGATGATGTGTTCATTTATTTAATATATTATGTTTCATTGTTTCTTTTGTAGGTATTTCGAACCCGTTTAGTAACGAAACATACGTCGACATCGTACATTAAGGCATTGATAATTGCTTAAATTTGCATAATTATCATAATCAAAATAAGCATTATTGCATTTATTTGATGTGTATTTATATTAAATTATGTATTTTCTCTTGTAGGATCTCAAGAAAAGCTCAATTAAAGTTTGAAGCCTATTAGCAAAGCCTACCAATGGAGATGATGGAGATCACCGCCAACCGAACCATTAAAGTGAAGATTAAGCATCTAAGGGAATTTCAAGGGTCAAGATTGATAGATGATGATGACTAGACATTAAACCAACTCACTCATGAGGCAAACAAGTAAAAAACGTGTGAGACCCATGAGCAAAAAGATCTTCACTTCATGCATTTTTTAGAAAATTCGCTAAAAAATGAGTTTTGAGTCATGTTCGGTATTTTGGCCATAACTTTTTACTCAAAATTTGGATTAAGGCAACCGATGGAGTTGGAAAGAAGATTCGATTCTCTACAAAGTTGTATTTCATGATTGTTTTCCAATTTGGATGATTTCAAGGTAAAAAATATAAGGTAATCTAACAAATTTGGAAGGACATAAATGCTAAAAATTTGGAGATCTTTTGGTATCTTTCACTTTTTCACTATAAAAGGAGTGTGCCTATGCATGAAATTATCACTTCTTCTCATCTTTTCTTTTCTTAAGTTTTAGAGTTTTTGTCTTTTATTTTCATGGCTTTTGTTATGAAGATGATGGGCTAAAGGCCAGACTAAGGTTAGAGGTGAAGTTTAATCATTTGTAATTCTTTTTTGGATTTAATACAATATATGTCTATTGAATATTTTATTGTATTTTGATAATTGTTCAAGTTTATAAACTATCTTTGATTTATCGTTAACTCCGGGTACGATAGATGCTTAGAAAGTCCCTGTGACTTGTTAACAAAGTATCTAATTGTTCTAAACAACATTCAATTCTATAAAAAAAAAAAATTTAATAAAGTGATCTTCCAGTTAGGTATAATATTTATTTAATTCTAACCGTGATAATTTGATCAAAAATAAATTACAAGTTATTAAATGGATCCTTGAAGCCTTAGTTCAATTTTGTTTTTTTATTTTAACATTATTTTTGCTTTATACTACAGTGTGAAAACTTGAATCAGATTTCTTTTATTTTCTTTTTTTATTTCTCATCTTTTGTAATATTTGTTTTTATTACATAAGTCAATCCTTGTTGATTCGACTTTGTTCAATACTACAACACTTGCATACTTGCAAGTGAAGCTACCCTGGATTTTTGGTTCATTAAGTTGGATCATTAGTCTAGGTGTAACATGCATTTCTAACAGGGTTAAAGCCTTATATTCGATATGTTAAAGATGTAGCGGCAGATGAAAATTGTGGATTTAGGGCAATTGTTGGATTGTTAGGATTCGATAAAGATGGTCGGCAACAGATCAGAGTGGATTTGCTAAACGAGTTGCATAGTCATAGGCAAAATTATGGGCAAATAAACGGGATTCATGAGTGAGTTGATGAGATGATATGTATACTATCATGTCTTGATGACTGTCCTGAATATTCCTATTGGATGACCATGCTAGACTATGAACATCTCATAGCATTGCTCTACAATGTTGTCCTATATCACTTGAAAATGCAACAATGCATAACCTTCTTGCCACTTAGATCAAATCCATTGCTTGTAGCAGACTGGAGATAAATTGCTATTGGGTTCGTTAATGGAAATCATTTAATTCAAGTATTTGTTGTTTCCCATTTCATTATGTTGTTATTCCAATTGTTTTGAACATTATGTAATGATATCATATTTTTGCAGGTCTTCTTATTGTTGGATCATCTTATTCCGCCTATAGCGACGAACTTGTATCAATATCAATATGATGGTATAGCAGGATGAGAACTTCCAGCATATCAACCCCGGAAACAAGAATTCAGAGGCATTGTTAGTTCAGATGTAGCCACATCATAGGCGATAGATTTAGATGATTAATGTATCCAGTGATGAGATATATTGTATTTTTTTTATAATAGAGATATATTGTATTCAGTGATGGATTTATATTGTATTAATGTATATTTTAGTTTTTCTAATAAAATTCTCATTATTCATCAAAAAATTTATTTCATAAAACGATTAGATGATAAATATGACCGACTCTTAAATCATATCAAAGGAATAGAATATGCCGAAATAAATGTGGTCATCCCCTGTACAAATATAATGTTTCATCATAAAATAAAATAAAAATACATGTCCCATCTCTACGGTCTGTTCCTATGACACTTACGAACGAATGTGATGCTAGTGCGGGAACCACAAGCTGTGAGAGCATCGAAAGCAGTGTAGGCATACACTAGGTCGATATCAATCTCCCCAAACAACTTCTGAACCTGTTGGAGCATAGTGTACATCTCCCCTTAACTCCCATCGAGACCATGTGCAACGACAAGTCGGATAAGGCCTAATGCACGCCTAACACGTGGATCAGGTAACACCAAGGGTGCGCTACTCTGGGAGGACTGGCCCGCATAGGTGGATCGATGCTCGGGTTCTACACAGACAGGTGGGACACACGTGCATACCACTCCATGTAATCTAAAATACACTCCCTAGGATAAAAAAATGGGCTAGATCAATCTACTACGCATAACACATGGCTACTCCACATTTGCCATATCTGATTAATGTATACATAGTCTACTCGATACTGCACAGATACGGTACCCAGGAGAACTCAATATGGGAATAATGAAGTGAGAGGAGTGTACTAGACTTGACTGAATTGCCTCAGCACCCTGTTCAGATGATAAGGCTCTACAACATCAAGGCATTTTAGGAGGCCATGGTAGAATGCAATATCAGGAAATTGATAGTGGTCTCAACAGTCGGCATACAATGTCTAGTTCACCTGAAAAAAATTAAAAATGAACGTCAAGCTAATAGCATATCTTAAGTAAATGTTACGACAAGGAGTCCATCAGTACACATGCAGCTTGTACCCTTCGTAGTATATATTACGACAAGGTACGAAGTAGGGAAAATGCTCATATATCCACCCCTAAAGTAATGTGACATACACTGTCATCTGTTAAACACCAACCCTACTTGCATTTCCCAACTGGCAATAAAGGTAGGCTAGGGCTGTAGCACCCCATGCGTAATCCGACATTGTCCCTAGATTGCTAAATATCCCTAGATAAGTCATAGGCACCTATGTGGCGGACTTGTTGCATAATAGCATACAACCCAATAAAAATAACAAGTATGCCATAGTTGCACACTCAATCTCGGCCCCATTACTGAAGTTAGTAACATGCTAAAACAAATCTCTCAACCACTCCATCTGGATAGACTGACCCCGAGTGCCTGCAATCTCATCCGTTGCTTGTTTATGCGAGACTCCCAGCTCGCTAACCAATAGGATGATCGCATCCCTGTTTGATAACCTCTCAATGGGTAATGAGACAGATCTACCAATGACAAGAATACCCAAGAGAGTTAAGACGTCGTCCAATGTAATGGTCATCTCTCCGAAATGCATATGAAAAATATTGGTTTCTGGACATCATCTTTCCACAAATATCGACACCACTACCTTATTAATGAATCAGTAGGATGCTGAAATCAACAGAGAAAGGCCAGATGTAACAATCAATCCTCTAAACATCTCGTTCAGTACATTTGGATCCTCTAGTACCCACTTTTTTTTGCATGGGATAAACATTTTAGAGGTTCTCTCTCTTGCAGTAAAAGTAAAAAATATTAATAAAAGTAATAAATATAACATTGAAAATTACCGACATGTAATAACAGTAATAAATAAAAACAAACAATTTGTAATACATGTTGCTACTAGATTGCAGCAACAATGTGTGTCTCGAAGCTCGTTAGGAATGAAGGGTCTTCCAAAGCTCCAGGAAGGTTCAGAGACTCTTGAGTCTATTCATAGTTTTGTTGTACAAATATTGTTGTGTCTCATTAACGTAACTCGGAGACACTAATTGTTTTGTGGCTACTCTCGGTGTTTAGCCAGTGTTATTTCTCCTGTCCAATGCCATCAATTGGATACGAGTACGAGAGGTGTCAGCATCCATATATGTGATATAACATATTCATACATCATTAGATAATATCGATTTTTTAAAAATTTTATGGGCAAATGTCCCAACAATTTTTCCAATTTTTTTTGTTTTTTTTTTTTTTTCAGAACGACAAGTTTGGTCACACAAAGCCAAACAAAAGCCTTGTATTCGGATCTATAAGGCCTTTGTCTGCCCTGTGTGACCGAACATGCTGTTCTGTAAAAAATAACAAAAAAAACTTGAAATTTTTTCAAAAAAACTTGAAAACATACGCATCATTGCAATTTTGTAGCATCAAATCGTGAAAAAAAAAAGATTTTTTGCAAAGATTTTACAAAACTTACCTAGATTTTGGTTTTTTTGGGCTTGGTCTTGTCTTTTGGCCCTTTCTTTGGAATGATCTAGCCTTTCTATGCACCAATTCAGTTTATTGTTGCCGTTGGGATGTTTTCGCCATTGCCGCCAGATTTCTCCACCTCTTCTCTTGCTCATTGGAATGTAAGGAGAGATAGAAGAGAAGGGGTTTTGAACGTAGGGAGAAAAAGGGGTGAGGGATGAGAGGGGGTGTAGTTAGAAAGGAAATAAAGAAGGGTATTTTAGAGATGAGAGAGGGTGTGAAGAGAAAAAATAGGGGATATAAATGGGGTGTGAAGAGGAGTTTGGGGTGTATTTATAAGCTCCCCAGCCTACAATTAGGATGGCATCAACAAATTGGTCACCAGATAATTTGTCCAATTTTTTGAGTAACTCAGACAGGTTTTTTTAGGAAATCGCCATAATGTCCTTTAACCCACTATGGAAATCTAAAAGGAAAAAGGAAAAAAAAAAGATTTCTTGTCTAGGGCATCAAGTGAATTCATTTGGAATAAAATGGGCGGAAAAATGAAGTTTCATCTAAGCCTTGCCCATTTTATTCCATGTGAAATCCCCTGGTGTCATGGATACCAAATTCTGGACAGAACATCTATTTTGAAAAAAAAAACTCTAAATTTACATTGGAAGCAAATGTCCTGTAGGATTTGGTGTTCAGGACACCAGGGGACATCATATCAAATAAAATTGGTGGGAATTTGAAATTTCACCTAACCCCTGCCCATTTTATTCCATTTGAAGTCCCCTGGTGTCCTGGACCCCAAATCCTTTATAGATCATTTATTTAGATTTACATTACCGTCTGTCTTCTCTCTCCAACCCCCTCTCATTTGTTCTGTTTCAAGTCTTCCAATTTTCTTTGTAACATCTATTTTTTTATGTATTTATATAAAAAAATCCATTTTTTCTAGATTTTTATTGTATATATATTTTAAATATTAGTATATTTTAGTATGGGTAAATTATCGAATGATCCCCTGGACTATCTAACAATGTACAGTCTCCCCCCTCGACTATCTATAATACCAAAAAAAACCCTGTCAGAAATATTCTAGTTATAGAAGTTTGTCTAGGTGTGATTTTATCACGATACCCTTTGTTTTAAATCTTATTTTTTTAAAAAATAAAACATTAATTTAAAATATCAAAAATACCCTAAATGAATTAAACGTACATATTCTTTTTTTTCCTTCTTCATCCCTTCTTTCTCTGCACCTGCTCCACCGCCACCACCACCACCACCACCACTGCTACTACCGCCACCACCACCACCCCCTTTTCCCCACCACAACCACAACCACTACTACTGCTACCTTCTCTACCTCCACCACCACTACCACCTCCTTTGTCCCACCACAACCACCAGCAACGTCACTACCTCCTTCCCACCACCACCACCGCTACTACCACCTCCACCACCACCTCCTTTGCCCCATCACAACCACAACCTCCTTTTCCCCACCACCACCACTATTGGTGCTACCTCCACCATCGCCACCATCTCCTTTGCTCCACCACAACTACGAGCACTGCTCTACCTCCTTCCCCCCATTGTTGCTACCATCGTCACCACCATCACTACCTCATTTTCTCCACCGTCACTACTTTTTTTTTTCCAATACCACTACTTTCTTTGTCCCATTGCCACTACTGCACCACAACTACCACCACCGCCACCACTGCCACCATCACGTTGGATGCGTATTGAGGTCTTATTTAGCCTAACTTGACCGTTTGATGAGTATTGAGGTCTTAAGTAGCCTAATCAGACGGTTTGATGAGTTTTAGGGTATTAATCAGTCCAATCAGACCAATAGATGCGTATCGGGGTCTTAATCATCTTAATTAAACGGTTTGATGAGTTTTGGGGTATTAATGAGTCTAATCAGACCATTGAATGTGCATCAGGGTCTTAATCAGTCTAATCGGGCATTTGATGAATATAGAGGTATTAATCTATCCATTATGACTGTTGGATGTGCATCAGAGTCTTAAATGGCCTAATCGGGCCTTTAGATGAGTATGTGGGTATTAATCAGTTTATTAGGACCATTGAATGTATATCGGTGTCTTAAACAGTCTAATCAGGACTTTGATGAATATGTGGGTATTAATCAGTCCATTAGGACTGTTGGATGTGCATCGGGGTCTTAAACAACCTAATCGGGCCTTTAGTTGAATATGTGGGTATTAATAAGTCCATTAGGATCATTGGATGTGCATTGTTGTCTTAATAAACCTAATCAGGCCTTTGATGAGTATGTGAGTATTAATCAGTCCATTAGGACCGTTGGATGTGCATTGGGGGCTTAATCAGCCTAATCAGACATTTAATGAGTATCGAGGGATTAATTAGTCAATTCGGACCATTGGATGTGTATTGTGGTCTTAATCAGCCTAATCGGACCTTTGATGAGTATGGGGGTATTAATCAGTCCATTAGGACCGTTGGATGTGCATTAGGGTTTTAATTAGCCCAATCGGGCCTTTAATGAGTATGGGGGTATTAATTAGTCCATTTAGACTGTTGGATGTGCATCTGGGTCTTAATCAGCCTAATCGGGCATTTGTTGAGTATTGGGGTATTAATAAGTTCATTTGGACTATTGGATGTGCATGAGATCTTGATTAGCCGAATCAGGCCGTTTGATGAGTATCAGGGTGTTAATCAGTCCATTCGGACCATTGGATGCGTATCAGGTCTTAATTAGTCCACTTAGACCATTTAATGAGTATCATGTCATAATCAATCCAATCGGACCATTGGTGTTATTTAAGTTACATGTGTCAAGGGCATTTTCATCTTTATATGGGTTAAAGACGTTTTCGTCATGGTAAAACAATTCCATGTGCACATGAGGATATTTTTGGGTTTTACTGGTCACGTGATTCCATTGACTAAGAGTTAACGATGGACAACTAACGGTAGGGTGTTTTTTGAAACCAACAATGTAAGTTAAAGGGGATCCTTAGCATTATTGGTAGTCAAGGGTGAAGACTGTATATTGTCAGATGGTACAGGGGTCTACTATGTAATTTACCCTTTTAGTATTGACTAATTGGAAAATAGGAACGTGTTATCGAATAACTCGTAGACTTTCACATCACAAGACCCATCAGAGTTTTTAAATACTAGTTTAACTAAGGGTCGCGTGAAACGACAATTTTACTCTCTCTAAAAAAGGGAAAGGATCTTCTACACCCAAAATTTGTCTGCCCCATGTGTCCCCACACCACAACATGACACATAGCTTTTTTAAAATCATGCCTCCTTTAATACATACTTTTCATTTGAACCATTTTTTTCATGATTTCAACCCTATATACATAAAAGATAAAACCGTTTACTGCTCTAAATCACTTTAAAATTTAAAAAGTCATATCACAACCACTTTTAAAAAAAATAATTTTATGTGATGAAAAACTGAAACGTGTCACATATTGCACATGATGTGTTCATGAATTTGGTGCCCTATTTTTTCAAATGAGCACTTTTTTTAACGCTTTTAACCCCAATGCACCATGTGTCAATTTATAGTTGCTCATGAGACTCTCAAACACTTTTTCATCACAAAACATTTGCTTCCTACCTTTTTTTTCCCTGAGGATTTGGTGCAACCACTTGAGGTCAGCCTAAGGTGAGACTGATATCAGGGGTCGACACATCAGTGCCAAAAAGTGAAAAGCATCCCCCAAAAAGTGTAAGTCACTTTTTCGGTGCTGATGTGTCGGCTCCCAATGTCAGTCTCACCTTTGTCTGACTTTAGGGGTCACACTAAATCCAAGGCACCTTTTTTTAATTAGGTACCTAATTTTTTATTTGAAAATCATTTTACTTATTTAACCGTATAAACTCCACCCTTTGTGTGTCGAGAGATAGTGGGATAGTCAATTTGGGTGTAGAATATATATTTTTTCTTTGTGAAACTTGGAGTTGATTAATCACAGTTGAAGGCAACAAACACTGGTGAGTCGGAGCTAGGGCTATCTGATATTTATTTTGTATCCTATCTGTATTCGGTATGCTTAAAGCGAATATGGATGCATATATATATATATATCTGATTCGTTTAGTAAATATTCATTTGTCAACAAATATACATCTGCTTTGACTAATATCCATCTGTTTATTTATATAGGTCATGTTATAAACTCGTCTTTATTTTATAATACTATATGCCATGTTACATAAAATAAAGTAAATGGACACCTTAATCCTAACTCTAACCCATTTTTCATCTAGGTGACCCAGTGCACGAGGCTCCCGTTAACGCAAAGTCTGGGGAGGGCAAGATGTACGCAGCTTTACCCCCATTTTTGGAAATGCTATTTCCGTGACTCGAACCCGCACCATCAGAGACACTAACAGTAACCCATTTATCATCTCTCATTCTTATTTTGCATGAAAAACCTCTTATTCTCTGGTTGAATTCCACCAATCGCCTTCCATCTTTATAGTTAATAGGTCCTTATTACAACTCTTAACTTTTGTTGTCATCTTCACCTCATTTGTGTCACCACTCAAAACCTAGATTTTTTGAAAGAAAGTGTAATTCAATATTTGAATTCATATCCGATATTCAGTTAAGTAAATGAATACAAATTCATAACTTATTTTTAAATAGCCACATATGTCCAAATTTGCATTTGATATTCAATTAAGTGAATATGAATATAGATATCTATATCAGCTTTATAATTTCTCCGTTTATTGCCCTAGTTGGAGCGAGTCATGGTACCTAGTGAAGGCTATTTTGATAAAAATGCATATATTCATCTATGTAATTACTATAACAATGTCCTTTAACCCAGTATATTTTCCAATATGGATTTGAATCATCTCCAGTCTAACCGGAGAGTAATCATGTCAGTACCAATCAGCATTATGACACTACTTTGGTAAAAAGAGTAGTAGTGTGTTATAGTAAATAGATAATAAATCAATACATGTATATATTTCAAAATATCCTTTGTCAAGCATCATGTTGCTTGGCGAGGAAGCACTAAGCATCATATCAAAGTGGGTATGATTCAAACTCTAGACACCTAGGCATTATGTCACACAATGATTGGTACTAATGTGATACACACTAGTCGGTCGTACATATCTTTAGGTAGCACATGTTTTGTACGAAGATTTGACTCACAAAAATGAATATTTCTTTCTAAAGATGAATTTCAAATACTTAATAGAGGATGTTGGTTGGAATTTGGGCGTGCATACGTGCCAGTGCCACAAAGCTCAAATTTTAAACTCACCTACGACCTCAAGCATCAGTTCAAACAAAGAGATGAGAGAGAGATAGACTCACTCAATCAGGTAATTTGGACTGGGAGGGGTTTGTCCATTAATGGATTATTTTTGTTTCTAAAAGAGGACTTTTAATGACTAAAATGATGATACATGCATTCAATCAATGACAAAAACTTCATTCATGTAAACTAAGCACTTATAACGTATACAATAGATTAGTAACAACAAATAATACAACAAGGTATGGTGATGTCGTCATTGGAGAACATTACATCAATGATCTACAAGGGATACTCTAAACCAATTGACCAAGTACAACAAGAGGACTGATATGCTTTAGCAAAATTTGATGTAGTTTTTTATAGTGTGAATAAAATGCATGGATCTGTTTTGCCTTTTAACGTGGAGTTTTGTATTACAGCAAAATTTGCCACTTGGCATACAACAATTGAAGGTCACGTAAGGAGGAATTTAGTGGACTCCATCAACAAGATGGTGGTAGTGGTGTAACTTGGGTGGAAGATGAAGATGGCAGTGGTGTAACTTGTTAGTATAACTTGTTTTGGAATTGAATCAATTCCAAAGGTTGTGGTTGATGAAGAAAGATCTTAAGGATGAATTGAATTGACTTGGTTGGAGAAAGCTAATTTAAACTAAGACTAAAAGCTTATGGAAGAATTGAATGGACTCCCAAGACCATGCTTAGATATAGGTCTCACGGAAGAAGATTAACTAAACTAAGATAAACTCCCATGTGAATATAAGTAGTGTAGGGACTTTGTTTTATGTGTTGGAGGCTCTTGTATCTTTTCATTTTGTTACTATTATAGATGCAGAAGTAGTGAGGTCTTTCTCTGTCCACTATTCTATGTTTTGGATATATGTTCATCACAATCTACCGCATGTCTTGCTTTGAAAAAATTGCCGCAAATTTTTACTTCATCCTTTAACTACATGTACACATGTTTTTCCCTACTTTTGCCTAGGTGATTTGCCATGTATACAGGAAAAATTGCTATTGTCATGTCTTGAAACCCTTATGCAGAAATCGGGATAATATATACGAACATGTATACGGCGTTACGGATTTCAGAGTGTGAAATTGGTGACTCTTTCCTTGTGGAAGGAGTCCTTACATAATTTACATATATTGCAGTGTATATATTTTTTTCTTTCTTTTATCCAATTAAATACCATAAATTACCAAAATGTTCATAACGGAAACATCCATCATTATTAAGTACAACGGAATACATATATCATCATGCATTCTAATCTACGTAGCGGAAAGTACTAATAAACTTTAAACCCCTCATAACAAATCATATATATATATAATGTGTGAGGGAGAGAGTTTAGAGGAGTATATAGAATAGACAGAGATAAAATAAGGGATATCAAAGGGTATATTGGGAATATATGACACAAAATTTAGATATAATGTATAATAGAGAGATTTTAGGAGAGATTTATAATTTAGTTGAGAGATTTTAGGAGAGAGAATATGATATATTAAAGGGTATTTTAGGAAATTTTAAGTACCAAAAAATTGATAAGAGTGTCCATGTGGATGAGAGAGAAAAGGGGAGTAAGGCTACTGTTTTTATGTGTGTATATATATATATGATTAATAATAGAGACAAACATTCATTCTTAAAATCTCTCTCTCTCCTATAATATCTCATGCCAAAACGTTTCCCTCCTATAATATTTCATCCCATAATGTATCTCTCTCCTATAATTTCTCTTATATATTTCTTAATTAATGTCAAATGCCATACATCTCTTTCACTTATAATATTTCATCTCAAAACGTCTCTCTCATATAATCTCTCATCCCAAAACGTTCCTCTCTCCTATAATCTCTCTTATAATATTTTTCTTAAGTAATGTCATTAATAACTCTATTGGATAACCTTTCATTTTTTTAAAACTTATATTTCAAGATGTGTCAAGAATAGCCAACGGCCACATGGCTAGACATAGGGATGACATATGAAAAATA
>JAOXJP010094175.1:0-14586 GCA_025762735.1 Platanus orientalis | reverse complement strand
ATACAAGTTGAAGGTGCTAGAAGGACTAGAGGAAGGCCAAAATTGACCTGGGTGGAGGTAGAAAAGAGGGACATGGCCGCTTGTAATTTAACAGCAGATAAGGCCCTAAACAGAGAGGAATTGCGGAATAGGATTCGTGTACCCGACCCCAAATAGTTGGGATAAGGCTGTTTGTTGTTGTTGTTGATATAAAGAAAAGAAAGGAAACGAAAGAAGGCTATAATGCCCTCATGGGCATGTGGGTCTATTTCTATATGAGGAGGGATGCCTAACAATCTATCCCTCTCAACTCATAAGGAGGGCTTCACATTACCTATACAAGCCACACACAATGCAACAAGCTTCATGCTTTCCTTTGGTAAGGTTTTTGTCATCATATTTGATGTATGCCTATCAATATGGATCTTCTCAACGTGCAACAACTTCTCTTCAAGAACATCTCGAATCCAATAATATCGCACATCAATGTGTTTCGTTCTTGAATGAAAACTTGTACTCTTCCTTAAGTGGATGGCACTTTAATTGTCACAATTGACAACATACTTGTCTTGTTTCAAGCCAAGACCTTGAAAGAAACTCTTCATCTATAACATTTACTTGCAAGTTTCTGTGATAACAATATACTTGACCTTTGTATTAGATAAGACCAAACATTTCTACAACTTGGATTGCCATGATACACTCCCCTACAAAAGTAAACAGGTATCCCAATGTGGACTTCCTAAAGTCAATATCTACACCTGTGTAATTTAACATAGATTTACCATCACCAAAGCATAAATACACCTTGGACGAACCCTAGGAATACCTAAGAACCCATTTAATTTCCGCCTAATACTCTTTGCTAGGGTTAGCCAGAAACAGCTCGCTAACAATATGAGTTGCATGTGCAATGTCAAGCTTTGTGCACACAACGATGTACATCAAACTTCCTACGGTTGATGCATAGAAAATTTCTTCATTTATTCATTTTATTTGAGGGACATTGATCACTACTTAACTTGAATTGACCTATAAGTGGAGAACCGTAGGTTTACCTTATCCATATTAAATCGTTCAGAAACTTTTTAAATGTATCTTTCCTGTGAGAGACATAACTTGCCAGCCTTCTTATCATAAGAGATTTTCATGCCCATGATTTTTTGTGCTGATCTTAAATCCTTCATGGTTGAGGGCTTGCTTAACTTCTTTTTTAACATGTTAATTTTGTTAATATCATGTCCAACAATTAACATATCATCAACATAGAGCAATAGAATAATAAAGCTATCATTAGAAAATGTTTTAGTGAACACACTGGTTTGAAACTCCCCTTTTAGATCCATGGTCTACCATGAATGAATCAAACTTATTCTTGAATGCCATCTTTCCATTTGGAAACTTTACTAAATCATAGGTGTGGTTCTAGTAGAAAGAGTGGAAAATCTACTGTGTTTGAGCTTAAGTAAGGTAGGGTTTGTAGATAAGGAAGAAGAAGAAGAGAGAAAGGATAAGAATTGGGGAAAATCGTAATGTGAAGGAAAATTCCCTCTCACATATGTATGTCATATATTCAAAAGAAATGAATACAAACATACATTGGTGTAATTACAAGTATACCCCTATACAAGGATAAGACTAATGAACCCTTATATATTGTACCCATGTACACCAACTCTCTCCCTTAAGCTGGTATGTAAATGTTGTGCATACCAAATTTGCCAACAATCCTACTAAAACTAGGACTACATAGGCCTTTGGTGAACACATCGGCCAACTGGTCTTCAGTTTTCATGAATAAAATATATATCTACTTGTCTTGCTACTTATCTTTGATGAAATGTCTGTCAACCTCAATGTGTTTGGTCCTATCATGCTAGAAAGGTTTATGGGCAATGTTAATGACAACTTTATTATCATAGTACAACTATATGGGAACTTGAGAGTTGAAGCCCAACCCTTTAAGAAGGCCACAGATCCATAACATCTCATAGATCTCGTGTGCCATGGCTCGAAACTTTGCTTTTGCACTTGATCTTGCTACAACTGGCTACATCTTCCTGTGCCAAATGACAAGATTACCTCTCACAAATGTGCAGTAGCAAGAACTGGGTCTCCTATCAGTCACTGATCCCGCCCAATCTACATTTGTAAATGACTCAATGTGAAGATATGTCGTTGGTCATACAAGAGTAACTGAACTAGACTATTTTTCAAATATCTAAGGATGTGGTATACTGCCTCAAGGTGCCTAGTCGTAGGGGCATCCATAAACTGACTAACCACCCCAACTCCATAAGAAATAATCTAGTCAAGGTCAAATAGATAAGTTTCCTCACTAGTCTCTAATAGCTACCGATATCAATAAGCCTGTGGCCGTTATCTGCCTACAAGAGATGGTCGACTCAATGGGAGTCTCACAAGGTCTACATCCTAGAGTCTTGGAGGAGATCTAACACATATTTCCGTTGGGATAGGCAAATACTATTCTTAGATCTAGCAACTTCGATTCCAAGAAAATATAAGAAAAGAACCTCAATATCATCTACATAAACAATGATTGTTGTTACATTCCCTTTCTGATGCGTGATCCGCGAATATCTCAAACCATGCTCTAAGGGACTGCTTAAGCCCGTATAGAGCTTTCTTTAAGCGACATACTTTCCCTTTTCTAGTAAAGTTCAGAAAACCAGGAGATAACCTCATATAAATTTCCTTTTCATGTTCATCATGTAGGATCAAGAAGGCATTCTTGACATCAAGTTGGAACAAGGGCCATCCCTGATTGGCAGCAACAGAGATCAAGATGCAAACATAATTTAACTTTACAACAGTGGCAAAGCTCTCCTGATAATTAATCTCATATGTTTATGTATAGCCCTTGCCTACTAATCTGGCCTTATACCTCTCTACCGTGCCATTAGGTTACAATTTTACAATGAACATCCATCAGCACCCTACAGGTTCTTTCCCATGTGAGAGATCTACAACATCCCATGTTTTGTTCTTCTCTAAGGCTTGTATTTCTTCTTCCATTGCTCTTCTCCACTGAGATTGAGATAAGACTTGGGATATACTGCATAGAATATAAAGAGACAAAAAATTAAAAAAAAAATCTCTAAACTCAAGAAACGAAGAGTCATAGCACACATAATCAGCAATAAGATGTTGGGTACAAGAACGAGTACCCCTCTTGATAGCAATAGGAAAATGAGAATCATCATAAGGAACAGGAGAAGCAATACCTAGAGACGAGGAGACTGGTTGAAGAGACAAATGAGATTTAGGGGCTAGGGCAACTCTCTTCTTATTACGTCGAACAAACACATGAGTGAAATCTTACACCTAAGCCTTCTTTTGGGTGGTTTCCACCGAATCTCTCTTTGGGAAGAACTACTTGATCTTTCTCCCCCTGGGCATGATATCCATCAACATAAAAAACATATGGAAGAACAAGTAAAGGAAGAGCTAATTCATCTTCCCTATTAGTTTTACTCTCCCCCTGAAGATGATGCTGGCTAGGAGAAAAAAAAATGAAACAATATCATGAAATCTGAGATCCCTGGAGACAATGTGCTATTGAGTTAAGGGGTGATAACATTTGTAACCCTTCTAATTCGGAGCATACCTAGGGAATATACAGTTTAAGAGCTTTGGGATCTAACTTGGAGCGATCGGATTTAGGAAAATGAACATAACAAATGCAACCAAACACTTTAAGAGAAATGGAAGACTCAAGAGAAGAACACAAGAGAAACTCAAGGGGACGTTTAAATCCCAGAATACGTAAGGGTATATAGATCATCAAGTAGGCAGCAATCTAAAGCACATCAACTTTAAAAACTTGGGGAACAAACATATGAAATAGCAAAAGCACAAGTGATCTCAAGGAGATATCGGTTCTTCCTCTTAGCAATGTCATTTTGCTTGGGAGTATGAGGTCAAGTAGTTTTATGGAAAATACCATGCGGAGAGAGGTAAGAGGAAAAAAGCATAAAAAATAGAAATCTAGGTGATTTAGCCCTTGATGTGTTAGTATTCCAAGTAAGAGAGAAGAAAGAGAAGAGAGGAAGGAGAAGTATTTGGGGAAAAATCGTAGAGAGAGTGTTAGATACCTCTCACATACTCTCATATATTAACATAGCAAAGAATACATCTATAGGTATTCACAAATATACTTGTAGATTGGGCCTTTCACTAACACAAATTGGGTGAGATATGTGATTGACTAAAGGTCCACTTCTTATTATTGTACCTTCGTAGGAGGTAACTTTGTCTCTTGACATAGCAAGAAGCAATCAGTGGTAGCCCAATCAAATGCAGAGGCTGAGTTTCGAACCATGGCTCATGGGATTTATGACATGTTGTGGATATGTAGCTTTCTTCTAGAGTTGGGATTCAACTCTCATGAATCTATATGTTTATAGTATGACAGTAAAGTAGCAATTAGCATTGCTCATGATCCCGTTCAATATGATAGAATGAAACATGTCAAGGTAGATAAACACTTCATCAAAGATAAGCTACAAAACAAGCAAATTTGTTTTCCCTTTATGAAAACTAAAGATCAATTAGCCAATATGTTCACCAAAGGGCTATGTAGTCCTTGCTTTATTAGGATTATTTGCAAGCTTGGTATGCACAACATTTACATACCAGTTTGAGGGGGGTTGTTAGTGCATATGAGCGTATATGGGGATGTATTTGGGCACAATATGTAAGGGCATTTGCAGTACATTGTACATGAGTGGCATACTTGTAAATACTCAATGTAATGGCTCTAGTATCCTTCAATAATACATCATACATATGAGAGGGGTTTAACTCTCTCCATATAACTTCCCCCTTTCTCCCTCTCTTCTTCTTCTTCTTCTTTCTTTTCTTCTTCCTCTTGCTTCTTTTACAAGCCCTAGCTACATCATCCACATAAGTGTAAAATCCACTCTTAAAGCTTGACTTAAGAAGGAAATTAGCCGACTTTCTTTTTCTTAAACTGCTCCAATACCTGATCCAGATGCATGATGCATCACACACTATAATGAACTGCTTGTTGAAATCCAGCAATGCAAGTACTGGTGGGTTTCTCACAACGAGCTTTAACTATTCGCAGGCTTTCTCAAATTCTAGCGATCATGTAAATAAATTTTTTTATAGCATGGAGGTGAGTGTTCATGCAATCTCACTATAATCCTTCACAAATTTATGGTAAAATCTTGTAAGACCCAAGAATCCTTGCAAAGTTTCAATGACTTGGAATAAGGCTAATCAAGCATGCAGGCTATTTTATTTGGATCAGCCAACACCTCTTGTTCTTAGATCACGAGGCCAAGATATTCAATCTTGAAGCATCCAAATCTGCACCCATTTTCATTGGAAAACAACTTGTGAGTACAAAGCACACTTAAGACCGTGTTAAGATTTTTCAAGTGCTCATGCCATGATTTGTTATAAATCAAAATATCATTCTAAGAAAATTAGCACACACTTCCTTAAGGCTGAAATTTTTTGTTCATAAGCCTTAGGAAGGTGGATGGTGCATTGGTTAATTTAAATGGCATAATGAGGAACTCGTAGTATCCGCAATGTGTTTGGAATGCAGTCTTGTGTATATCATCAGGCTGCGACCTTATTAGGTGATAACCCAAACGGAGGTTGAGCTTTGAGAAGAGACCCTTTGCGCCAAGCAACTCATCCAAAAGTTCATCAATTACCAGAATAAATAAATAAATAAATTCTTTAGCTGTTTCTTGATTCATAGCCTTATAATCCACACAAAGTCTACATGTGTTGTCACTTTTTAAACTAGCAAAATAGGGGATGAGAAGGGGCCTTGGCTTGGTCGGATTACACCGTTCTTCAACAGATCTTGAACCAGCTTTTCAATTTTCATTAAACCAACCACTGTTGATTACAGTAAAGTCTGCCTTACCAGCAATGCCACGGTCTAGGAAGTTTTGGGTGCTTTCTGAGTCTAATTGTTAACAGCAAACTAACCAACTCTCTCAAAACCTTAAGGTGTTAGGAGATACATGAGTCAATATACTTCAACATCCCCCCTCAGGAGGAACACTATTCTCTCCTGGGAACACACTCGGGGAGCTAGGCGCGAGTCCACACAGCACGTAAACATGCACACACCACTAAATCCAGGAAAATACTTCCTCCGGGTTTCGAACTCGTGACCTAACCTCATACCATGTTAACAGTGAATTAACCAACTCTCCCAAAACCTAAAGATATTAAGAAATACACAAATTAATATACTTCAACACCCCTCCTCAGGATGAACATTGTTCTCTCCTGGGAACACTTTGGGAACCAGGTGCAAATCCACAACACGTGCACACATGTGAAATACTACGTCCGGGAGAAATTTATACTTCCATGGGGATTCGAATTCATGACCTAGCTTAACTCTGCTACCATGTTAACAGTAAACTAACCAACTCTCTCAAAACATTGAGGTGTTAGAAGATACATGAGTTAATATACTTCAAGATCAACACCATTACAATGGCCTTCCCCAATCGACCCTTCACCCTCATTGTCAATGGTGTTTGGGTATTTATGATTACATGGAGGGAGATTTGTGGTTGAAGAGTTTCGTCTAATTGCCTCCATCTTTTTCAACATCTATTGCTTCCACCTCCTGTTCATTAGATACTTCTTCAAACCAATTTTCATCCATAATAAATAGTTTTTACACCCTGTATTTATGGTTGGGGATTCATTATTTGTTGCAATTGTAGTAGAGGCCTTTGTCTCTCCGTTACTTAATCTCAACTAGTGTCAGTCTTGTTGAAGTATATTAATTTGTGTATCTCCTAACACCTTAAGGTTTTGGAAGAGTTGGTTAGTTTTCTGTCAACATGGTATCAGAGCAGGCCTTTGTCAGGATCGTTTGCTTTAATACCAATGTTATGTAACAACTTTTCTTCTTAGCAATTTTGAATTTGCAATGGTTACTTCGATGGTAACTAGCCTCCTTAAAATGAATTTTTGGATGGAAGACTACTTAACATTCACAAATAGGAAAGAAGTTTAAATACATACTACAAACCATTTCACATAAGCTTGGCCAATACTTCTCTAATTTAACCAAACACTTCTACGTAAGCAAGGAAGTACCCTACTTAATCCCCATATTAACAACTTCCTAATAAGAAACGTACACATAAATAACTGAAAGAAATTGCAAAAGAAAAACTGCAGGAACATGAGCTGCATCTAATCATCCTTGTCCACATGCATGCACATGCATGATTTAATCACATAACAGCAAACATTCCCTAATATAGAATTATTCAAATGTAAATTCATTATAATTGTATCACAGATTGAACATGTTAGCTTACTGAAACAAAAATATATATGTAGCATAGATTATGTTGACATGAAAATTTACACAGTTTCATAATTGACATTTAATGACAAGAAAATGAACTATAAAACATGGAAATTGCAGGTTAATAGAGAAAAGGAAAAGGATAATAGACCATTATGCAAACCTGTGATCATCTTAATGCTCACTCCATGTTTAAGAGCTCTTCCAATTGTGTCAACACTGTCATGGTGAGGAGGATCAGAGAGAGGAATAAGACCAACAAATTTCCAGGGGCCACCAAGACTGTCTTTGGTACCAGCAGGTACTTCCTAAAGAAAAGAAAAGGAAACTCAACTTGATCCACAAATGTCTTCCACAGAAATGTTTTTACTGAGAAATAATGGGTGAATAAAAGCTTAATTACCTGGCAAGCAACTGCAGGGGATCGAAATCCATGATTTGCATAATCGTCAATTATTGTATGTACCTTCTGTTCGATAAATGATTTGTACCGTACAAGATTGAGAATCTGCAAAAGACCATGAGCAAAAGAGATTGATGGTTTCAGATTTGCTTGCAAGGTGAAGGGTCAATTTCCAAGCTTTGAAGCAATTGTACCTGCTCTGGTGCACCTTTGCTCACTCTATGCATTTTCCCAGCACAATCTATATATGTCAGTGTTGTCCTCTGATCAGTTGGATTGAATGGAAGGAAGTGAACTTCTTTAATTCCAACTCAATCCTTTCAACAAATAAACAGAATATATGAACAGACTTGAAGGTGAAGTAAAGCTGAGCTCAAGATATTGATTTAATAGCAACTCAAATAGTTGGGGAACATAAACAAATAAGGCCACAAGAAGCTTGTCATATATATTACAAAATTGAAACATTCCTATGAAAGTTTAGAATAGCCATTTTTGCATAAGTTCACAACACGCTAGAATTCAAAAACTAAAGCTTAATATTCAGTAAGCTTAATAAAAGCTTAATGAATCAGAGACAGTTAATTTCTTTATTTCAGATTTTTTTTTAAATTCCCTTTTTTTCCATCTGTCAATGGGGCCATCATACATATACATAAACAGAACCCGTACAAGATGGGGAAGCAGGCAACCACACGCACTGCAAATATCAACTAAAGGGATTTGACCTCTCTCCTAAAACCCTATGGTCATAGGAGAGGTTAGAGTTAATATAGTTAATATATTTCAATACTCCCCCTCAGGAGGGACACTCCTGGACAATGAACGTCAAAACGTGCATACATGCGCACAAAGAGCCCAGGGAGAATAATTGCGTCCACGGGGAGATTTGAACTCGCAACCTAAAACCTGCTCTGATACCATCTTAAATAAAGCAATTAACTGTCTCTCCTAAAACCCCAAGGTTGTAGGAAAGGTTAGAGTTAATATACTTAATATTTTTCAACAGAACCACCCAAACATAATGGAATGTTCTAGGGACTAGTTGGACAATTAATATGACTCATTAACCCGTCTAAATATTGCTTATGTTGTTAGCATGATTATTCAGTTCATTAATGAGCCACATACAATCTACCTAGAGGCTGCTAAAAGGGTGCTAAAATATACCAACTCCTCTTTAGAAAAGGTTTGCTTTTTCAAAAGAATGGTCACCTGTGAGTACAAGACTGCACTTACGAGAATAGGCAGGAACAGTTACAGAGTGTAGATCTACATTAGGCTATTGTACACCTGTTGGTGCGAATTTGGTCACATAGAGGAGTAAGAAATAGACAGTTGTAACAAAATCTAGCACTGAAGCATTCTACAAGACTATGGCTCATGGAGCATATGAACTATTGTAAATTGGTATCTTATTGACAAAGCTTCGGTTTCTAATTCAGTCAGAGATGAAGTTGCACTGTGATAATAAGGCCGCCACCATTGGCATTAAACATACTTTAGTTCAACATGACAGGATAAAGCACATAGAGGTTGACAAACATTTTATCCAGGAAAAATTTAAGTAAAAGCAATCAGTCTTCCATTTGTTAGGATAAAGGATCAGTTAATTGATGTTCTTATGAAGAAAATGGCTTCTACCAAATATCATGAAAAGTACTGGAAAGGTAGACGGTAAATATCTACACACCGCTTGAGGGGAAGTGCTGTGATGGGCCTAAATCCATAAGCTCATGATGTGTAGTTGCACATGTTTGGTGTATTTGTGTCACATACTCTGTGAGGGTATACTCATCCTCACATTATATGTTTATAATAAAATATAAGTGTAGACTTACTTTCGATCAACACCCTTCATTCACCTTAATCCCACGTTTTCTTGTCTTCTATTTTGCTCCTTTCTTCCACACTATGGACCCCGTTTATACTAATATTTCAATTAAGAAAATGCAATACCTCTCTAGTTTTTTCCAAAATTGAAGCAAACACAGCATCTGCAGGGTCTTGATTCTGCAACCCTGAAGCTCTTGCTGCCATCAGTAAAACCATATCCTTGTCAATGTCTTTGGCAAAAACCTGCATGGCAATTGCAATATAAGACTTTTCTTATGACAAGAGATTTCATTAAGAGAGAAAATATACAAGAGTTGGAAGATCAACCAGAATGAGGCTTTAAACTATTCCCTTGTTATTTTAGATCAACATCTGGTGCAACTTTTGTACCACTTAACTTCTGGCATCAATAACATAGCCTTAAGTTAAGCAAAATACCTTCACCAAGGGGGTGTTCAGTAAAACAGCTAACTTTCATACATGCATTTTAGCTAATTTCGGCTGGGATTTGGTACAACCGCCCCTTTGCGACCAAGGTCAGTATGGCATCAGGGGTGGACACATCAGTGCCGAAAAAGTGATTTACACTTTTTTGGGGATGCTTTTCACTTTTCGGCACTGATGTGTTGGTTCCTTATGCCATACTGACCTTGACTGACCTAAGGTGTTCATACCTAATCTTTTGGGCAATTATTTTCCATTTCAGTGGCACTTGAATTTAGGGAGTGCAGAATTTTGTCCACCTCTAATAGGGGCTCATGATCTCTTTTCTGGAAAATATCCCCCAACTCAAAAGGAGAAAAAAAAGAAAAAGAAAGAAGAAGAAGAAGAAGATGAAGATGAAGAAAGAAAGAAACACAGAATAATTTTGGCTTGAAGTATTCCACTGAACACCTCTAGAAGGTGGTTTCAGTACACTACACAAAGTCTACTATTGTCCGATGCATATCAAGAAGAAAAAAGGCAATAAAGAGAGATCAAAAGTATAACCTTAATCATATCATCGACAACCTCAGGAGTGTTAAGAGTTAATGTGCCTGTTTTGTTACTGCATAGCACATCCATTTCAGCCATTTTCTCAATGGTAGTCATTCTCTTTGTTATGGTACCCTGCACATCAATTTGATGCAGATAACTTAACTCTCAGAAATGACTAATACTGAATCCATTTATGGAGATTGTTCAACTCAAATCCTTCTAAGGTAATTACAAAATTCCGGATCAGCATAATGAATGTGGCTTCACATACTTGCTGAGATAAACGGAGTAAACCAATAGCCACGGTAACAGAAAGAACAGTCGGCATTGCGATTGGGATCCCACCAATTAACAACACCAGAAGATTATTTATAACAGCACGATATCCCCTGTTCTCTAGAATGAAAAATATTATTTCAATAATAATCCCAGCAGCAGTAAAGCATATACAGAAGGTCCCGATTGCTGTTAAAACCTAAAAAACATTAAGTGAATTATTACTATTTAAGTACACATATTATGAAAAATTTCTGGAGTATAACATATCACTCCCAAATATTATGAATACTTCCAACCAGACTCATTGGAAAATCATTTGTATCACTAAGTTTAGGCCAATCGTGCTTGAGAGGATCTCAGTGTCTGAGAGATCAGGTTGGGTTTGACTATATAAAAATAAAAGAGTTTCTGAAATGAACCTGCTGAAAATGCCCAACATTTGTAGTGGTTTCAACAAAATGATTTTTCTTCCCCAAAACAGTACGAACTCCAGTTGCAATAACAACTGCTTGAGCTTCACCTTGGTCACATGTTGAACCTGAATAAACTGCATCACTAGGATTCTTGGTCACTGGCAACGATTCTCCACATAGAGCAGACTGAAAGTGGCAGTTAAATATGTTAAAAATATGGAGCCTAAAAATATTAATCAAAAAAAAAAAAAAAAAGAGGAACTTGTTGAAAGATTTTTCTTCCTTCAACAGCTTGCTAATTTTTTTATTTAAAAAAAAAAAAGGAGAGATACATGTGGTATTACTTTAGTTCATAAGGGTTTTATATCCATTCTTGTATAAGAATAAAAGTGTCACTTTTATATTTATATATATATATATATATAAAGTAAAGAGTAGAGCTAGGCGTGACCGAGATACTGATTCACAACAAAAACTCATTCTCTCTATTTTCTTATATTTTTTCCCATTCTTCTCTCAACCTACAAACCCTAGAATAAAGATGGAGTATTTATAATTGGTATCAAAGCGATAGATCAAAAGGAAATATTGCATACATCTATCAGAGCCAAAGCGAGCAAGAAATCAGAGGGAACAGCCACAACATCTCCTGGCAAACAGGTCTAGTACAAGATCACAGAAATCACATAAGGTGAGAATAACCCGTATCAAACTTTAGAATACTCCATAAGTAATTGGGAGTTAGACATAGTAATAATTTTTCTGGAAGAGGTCTACTGCTCCCTTGTGTTTTCTCCAATAATGGACTGTACAGTCCATTTTCGTGAAGGAGTAGTGATTGGTGGTGCTTGTATTCAGTTTTTTGGGGGTTTGATTTGTGTAAATGAACCCTTGAAATCCCTGTGTAGAGGTTGGTTGTGGTGAAGAAGGGGATATAGTATCTGTAATACTCTCAAGGTTGGTTTTTTAAGCAAAAGTCGTGTGTGTGTTTTCATTGGTTGTAGTAAGATGGCATCTTAATTGGGCATATAGCAGCGTGTGGTATTGTTGGCTGCAGTATGGCATCATCTTGGTTTTTTCTTTCTTTTATTTTCTTTTCTTGAGTGGTGGTGTCTGATATCTTTGGCTACAGTAGAGCAGCATCTTGTTTATTGATTGAAGTGTGAGTGTGTGAAGAAAAGATGATATGTCAATGGACAACAGTACCAATGAAGGTGTGAATAGTTCAAAAGCCCAAATACATGTGTCTAATGAGACTATACTAATGGAAAATCCTAGCCTACAGAATATGACAGAAATTAAATGGTTCTAATTATTTGGAGTGGTCACAGATGACAAGAATGTTCATGTTCATGGAGGAAAAGGAAAATGTCGGTACACCAATGGGAGGATTCTAGAGCCAGACATGAAGCTAATAATTTAATAGTGATGTCATGGCTTCTTTATCAATGCAACTTGTAACCAACAAGGGTTTTCTGTTTTTTAAAACTGCCAAGGAAATATGGCATACTGTAACATAGACCTAGTCAAAAATTTAAAAAATTTGCATGACTATATCAACTAAGCTAGGATATATCCTATCATCATGAGGAGGAGAATAAATTCGCACTGTGTTTTGCATCACTAAGGAGTATATGGGAGAAGATGGACCATTACGAATCATACAAACCTATTTGTATAGAAATTGTTGTGGATGAAAATTTGAAGAAAACTTTAGTTGCATATTTAGTGATCTCCATAAAGTACGCCAAAAATAGATCATAAATTTCGCATCCATGTCAGAAATAATGGCCTTAGGCAAACCCTGTAAATTCACAACTTCCCTAAAGAAAATTTGTACAATACATACATCATCAGTGGTCTTGCTACATGGTAAAAAAGGAGCCAGCTTGGAGAACTGATCAACTACCACCAATATAGAATCATTACTCCATAATGTTTTGGCAAACCAAGTTCAAAATCTATGCTAAGATCTTGTCAAGGTTCATGTGAAACTGACAGTAATGATGTTATATGGCATTGGCTGTAAAATCCTACGTTCTGCTTTTTTCCTTTGGCTAATTGACATGTACGACATTGCCTAATAATCTTAGCCACATTTCTCCTGAGACTAGACTAATAAAATTGAGCTTTAACTATGGAAATAGTATTATCTCTTCCAAAATGATATGTTGCTCTACCAGTATGTAATTCCCAAATCATCTACTTTCTAAGAAATGTATTAGGTAGACATAAACAAGTACCCTTAAAGAGATAGCCATCAGTAAAGAAAAATCCAGATACTAAAGCCTACAGTCCTGCTGAAATTCAGCATATCTCACACTAAAATCACAGCAAGAAAAATTGTCACACTAAAGTAAATCAAAACCAATAACTTAGATAGCATAGTAGTAAGCAAATACACTATGCAGCTAAGAGCTTCAAATGCCTTGTTCTCACATCCATCTTATGTTTGATAACAAGATGTACTCTTGTAGAAAAGATACCCACTTGGCATTCTTATGTCCCAATTTTTTTTTGGCAATTGATATATTTAAGTGCCTCATGAATCATGATCTGAATATAGCACAAACTCCTTCAATATAAAATAATGCAGTCCATATCATAGAATTTACACTACTGCAAAGAACTCCTTATCGTAAGTGGAGAACCCTTGTTTAGCTTTGTTGAGTTTCTTACTGAAATACGTAACCAAATGTCCTTGACTCAAAGCTCTATCAATTCCAACATGGTACGCATCATGTGCAACCTCGAAGACTTTTGTGAAGTTTAGAAGTCATAAAACAGGGGCTTCAATTAACTTCTTTATTTTTTTCAAATGCCTTAGCTCTGCTGCGTTAATCCACTTAAATTGCCATCTCTTCATGCAATCAGTAATAGGGGTCATAAGGGTATTGACATTATGAATGAAATGCCAGTAGAATGTACTACCCCGTAAAAGCTGCACACTTGATGAAGAGAAGTAGGGATAGGTGACTCACGAATAGCCTTAATGTTGTTAGGATCTTCCTTAACACCTTCAGAGGATAAAATAAATCAAAGAATTACCATACGTGGGACCATAAAGGAGCACATTTTCAGGTTCATATATAGGTTCTCATGCCACAAACTTGTTGAAGGTGAAATAAGTGTTCGTCCTTGGTCTTACTATATATCAAGATATCATTGAAATAAACAATGAGAAAATGACCAACAAAGACTGGAATACTTGATTAAGTACTCTCATGAATGTACTTGGTGCATCATAAAGGCCAAATGGCATAACAAGCCATTCATAAAGGCCATCCTTGGTCATGAATGTAGTTTTTCACTCACCACCTAGACAAATCCAAATCTAGTGATAACCACTATAC
>JAOXJP010094164.1:0-14586 GCA_025762735.1 Platanus orientalis | reverse complement strand
ACAGTAACTTAATGAATCTAATTTAGCATTAGATTATTAAGAGATATGATTTTACACATAATAATAATTTTCAACATGATATAAGCAACATGGATCAAGTAAACATACGACTACATGACAATCAAGATTTTAAAAGAAATAAATTAAACCAACAAATTATCATAATTTATTACTTGACATAGGTTCTAATAAACAAATAATCATTTGAGCCAGATTTTGTGGGCCTAGACCAAAACGGGTAATATAACCTTATATAGATCACAGATTATATTAATCTTTAGATATATTGTGTTTTTTGAAATCTTGGGCTGAGGCCCAATCCACCCTTTTTTAAAATAATAAAAACTCAGATTTTAGTCTAAAACCTAATTCATTGTATCCTAGCTAAGACAATTTCTTGATAATAAGAAACTAAAATAGCAACCTAAGTAATGGTCATTAGATAGAAACTTTTGGGATTCCATTTCAACAAGATGTTGTGAAATATATGGAAACAAAAATGGTGGAACCAATAATTTGGGGTCAATAATCTAGGTTACTTTGCCAAAAACCGTCCACCACTTCTTCTATGCTTGTAAGTTAAAATATGACTGATTTTGGTGAGCCCATTTTTATTACAAAAACACATTGAAGAAGATATTAGGGTAAGATTCCCAAAATATTGACCTACATTAAAATCTCAACTCTCCTAGAATCTCCTAAATGGTTATATTTGGCAAAAGGTTAGGAGACTATTGGTATTGACTCTAATTCAAGCCAATTATTTTTGTCTTATACAGTTTGTCTTCTAGTGTTTTGCTACTTTTGATAGATTCCATGATATACTTTATTCTTTTCTAAATATAACGTAAACAATACATTGGGAAACACAATGAAAACAAACAAATTTAATTTTCTTAAATGACAAAAACTTAATTTTATTGTTTTTTTTTTCCCAAACCAAACATAGAATCATAAAAGATTAGTTTTAAAGAAACGTAACGAAGTAGGTTGCCTTCAACCTTCTTATGGAGTGGATTGTATCCGCTCCTCTTATCATTTGCTCCTCTTTGCACCTGTCAGGGGGAGGGCACATTAGCACCAACAAGTGATTTTCACTTTTATTTTTGGGGAGGGGGGGGAGTGCATTCACTTGTTGGTGTTGATGTGCCCTCCCCTGACAGGGTGCAAAGAGGAGCAGACGATAAGAGGAGTGGATACAATCCACTCTCTCAACCTTCTTATCCTTTCTGTCACTACCATTTTTTTAATATAAATAATAAAATGATTGTTGTTGAGTTTAACAACCAAGGAGTAGCCGGTTTTATATATGGGAGGTAGTGAATGAAAATGTGTCTTTTCATAAACAACCGTTGGAATATAAAGAGGAAATGTGTCTCCTACAATCAATGCCACACATATCAGCGTTCGAGTATCATAAGTGAGTTTGATAGGAGAACACGGCATCTGTGGAGGTGTTCAATATGTGGAATAAGATCAAAGAGGGATTTGTTTTGACGATTTCTGTACAATGAGATCTAAGGTCACCGAGTGAAGATTTATGATCGTTAAGGTTTTATATGGCAAGGCACCACAAATTATCCCCAAACTCCCACCGCAATCAGATTTTCCAAAAGCCAATGTCATACATGCTTCATCATAATCTATTCATCGAATTAAAGAATGCACAAACAAAAATCCAAGTATGCAAAAAGGTTGTTGGAATAATGATAATGGAGAAAATGAAGTATTCAAATCCGTCAAAAAAAGACATTTGAATAGTTAGAACGTCACACAGTTTTCTTAAAATGATGAACACAGAAAATTATTCCCTTTTAGTGTTTTTATTTTTATTTTTTTAAGTTTTTCTCCACCATGAGCGGTATAGGTTTTGTGCATTCTAACTATATTAAATTTATTTAACACTCACTTTGATACCATTTATAAGACATTTACATGTTTAAAACAACATAATCATGCTTGTTACAGTAGAAAATACATGACAAACTAAAATAGAATATACCTGTCATTCTTGGATCTCTGAAAGTTTTGTGACTTTCTTTATCTTCTGTTCTTTTATACTCTTCTTTTACAACTCAATGATAGGATAACTTGTTACAATTAATGTAATGAGAATATAGATCAACGCCTCTTTAAATAGAGTTAAAAATGTTACTTATCACACCCCTTTCTTCTCTCTACTCATATCTTCATTTTGAAGAAGTGCAATGGTTAGAGAAAAAGATAAGATGTATCATTTACAAAAGAGACACATTCTTTAGAGAAACGGTTTTTACAAAACTCTTCAGTCTTTTAAACTCATCAAAACACATAAATACCAATACAGTACTATAAGGTGTACTATAACCCTATATATACCATATGATCACAACATTAATGGACATATCCGGTCCGCTCATACTAAATCTAGGGTTTTGATCCATATTATGAAATTAAAAATCTTATAATTTTGACTCATTTTTCCTTATCAACTTTAAATGGTCATAACTTTCGCTCTCGATATCTGATTTCAACCCATGAGTACTCGAAACGATCGGCTCGATGAACTCTATGATGTTCTAGGGCCCTTAAGGTTCTCATCCTCCTCCAAAATAAAATCTTGAAATTTAGAAACAACCTCTATCACTTTCCTTCTTCTCTTGCTCCATCGAATGACATGTTTTAATCCCAAAAACTCTATACTTCATACATTATTTTTTGTTCCTATAAAGACTTATATGTACACTGCATAATTATAAAAATTAAGTTTAAAAGTTATCAAGTTAGATGTAGAATGCTACATTTTTAATCATTCTTTATTTATTCAGAAGAGTAAGGGATGGGGTTCTCGAGGCTAAAGCTTAGGTGGAAGGAGAGAAAGGAGGAGGCTCTATTAGCAGCGAGCCTCATTATAGCCGGAAAAGATTAGGTATGGAAATAAGCTTTTCCTGATGTATTAGAATGGCATCAGGGGGTGGACTCATCAGCATTAAAAAGTGATAAGCACCCCCCAAAAATTGGAAGTCACTTTTAGGCACTGATGTCCATCAGCCCCCTTATGTCATTCTAATACATCAGGAAAAACTGATTTCCGTACCTAATCCCAGTCCCCATTTAGCTGATAAGACCCGTAGTAGAAGTGGGGACACAGTTGGTGGGAGGAAGAGGAGGAGGACCGTAGAGGTGAGCAGTCCCTCTATCCATTGTGGTCAATGCCGACAAGGGTGGCGCCGTTGGACGCACTTGGACTGACCACTGACGTGCCCATCATGGAGGGCGGCATCAGGGAGGTGGATTGCCCAGCTGAGTGGATGCCCTCGGAGTCGGTGACTACGGTAATTGTTATGACAAAAATTAGTTAGGTGTATTCCTTATCCATTGAGTCTTCTGTTAATGCATGTTGTTTCCCATTTAGATATCACGATATTACCTTCGAAGAGATTTGGGCATGGTTGTCGGCTATGTCAAGAGGTCCATTTCTCCCACAAGCAAGCCAGAGCACGATGTGAGAGAGAAATTGAGGAGGTAAGTTGAGATTGTTTAAACTTATTAATGTAGCTTGTCTTTGTTATAAATTTGTCCAATTTGTTATTAATGTGCAATTTGGAAGAAGACCCCCTCCATCTAAGGGAGATGGATGAGGGAGGGCATGGCGGATCAGTTAAGAGGAGGGGCAGGTGGTAGCATGGGTGGTGCAACTCCCAGTACCCCAACAAGGGATAGTCCTCCACGGAGTTCTAGAGATACAGACGTAGCCAGAGAGGAGGTCCATGATGAGAATACTCCCCAACATGATAGGGCTAAGGAGGGAGCAGGAAGAGCTGCGGAAGAGACAGATACCTACTCCTAAGGCCATGAGTGTGGATCTGGTGGATGCACTTGCCGAGACGGAGGTGCCTCTATCTGTTGAGGTCGAGGCACGGGTAACAGTGGAGGAGGCAGAAATAGGGCTGGTCCCATGCCCTCTTTCTGTGGTCAAAGCATCCCCGGTTGTTGGTGCAGGGGCAGCTGGGGAAATTAGCGTGGCAGGCTTTCGGGGAGTACTCAAATGGAAAAAGAGGACAGTGACAAGAAAGAAAATTCTGAGCAGGATAGGCCATCTGAAGAGGATAGTTCGGTGGAGGAATGGTTGAGTTAGCCCAATAGGGAGGAGGCACTCCTTCCAAGAGAGGCGTGCGAGGGATTAGGGCAGCGAGAGTGGGAAGATGAGGGGTTTGGTACGGAAATTTGCTTTTCCTGATATATTAGGATGACATCAGGGGACTGCATATCAGTACTTAAAAGTGACTTTCACTTTTGGGGGGTGCTTATCACTTTTCAGGGCTGATGTGTCCACCCCTAATGCCATCTTAATACATCAGGAAAAGCGGATTTCTTATATTATCTTTTTTGGAAGATGAGGGAATGGTTTGGTTTTTTTTTTTTGTTTTTTCTTTTTTTCTTAATATGTATTATGTCACTTATTGGTGGGATTAATTTTTTTTACGATTATTGGAGGGATTTAAACCTTGTTTATTGGATTTAGAATCATCTCCAGTCTAAACGGACAAGTACCACACCATTACCAATAAATGTATGACATGTAGTCATGACAAAGGGTGTTTAAGTCAACACACATGAGTCAATGGAGGGTATTACTGTAAATACACAATAAATAAATACTTGTGTATTTATTAATACACCTTTTGTCAGACATTGTGTCACATTGTGAGAAGAGACTGGAGTGGTACATGTCCATTCAGACTGGAGATGATTTGAACCCTGTTTATTGGGCATGCGTACGTTTCAATGTTTAACGTTTGTATGAATTTAAATGGCTTTGATTTGATTGTCCTAATGACGTAATGAGATGAGTAAATAATTATATAGTTATTATAAAATATGAACGGTGGGTAAGGAGTTAACTTTCAAATTAATGGAATTGATGAAATCTAGAAAAAAAAATTATGTAAAATATGGAAAATAAATTGGGCATGGACGTGAATCCTTGGTACGTCAATAATATACATGTAAGCAAGCAAGGATATAGACACGCAAGAGTGATTCACAGTGCATGACGGCTCTGATGTCATCTATAAATCAGATAGATGAGTCTAAACACTTCCCCCAACCAAGAAGGTTAAGGTAGGATGGAGTGGGACCTAAAGCTAGTATTTCAATATTTGTTTACGCACTAGGCCACTGTATTTTATCATCCAACACACATGTTAGAAGGTGTATTATCTAAGTTTGACTGAATTAGTCCACTCGGGGTTTGACTGAATTAGTCCACTTAGGCTGCGTCTGGTTAGAAGTAATTGTGGGGAAATGGAAAAGATGGAAAAACCACATGGAAAAAGGTGGCAGAGTAAAAAGTAGCAAAGTGAAGATGGGAAAACCACATGGAAGATCCCACCCGACGGCTCCAAGTACAGCTGTGATGATAGATCTCGGTTCCTTCCTCTTTCTTCAATTACGATGTTTCCTGTCTTGACTTTGGAGGGAACATTGGAGGGTTTTCTTCTTTTGTCGACTAAGATCAAGGGTTAATCTCCTTTCTGTAGAGCCATTAACGATTCTACAGAGCATTTAACAAGGGAGAGATGAACATAGTATCGCCTTTTCTGTAGAGCCATTAACGATCAAGATCCTATTTTGTAGAGTTTCTAAATATCCAGATCGAAACAAATACCAAAAAAAATCTTAGACTTACTGGTTGTCTGAGCTCCGAATTAGGCCAAAAGCAATACAAATCATGCAGGAAGCTATTATTCGACCATGGGTTGCCTTCCATTCACTTCTCCTCACTTCACTTCCCTGCGTATTCCGATCGTTTTGGCGAGAAGAGGATTTGGAACCCTTTTTAGGTAAAAGAAGGGAAAAGACCGGCACCCGAGGTGGTTTTGCAGGGCAGTTTTCCATGCAGTGATGCACACTAGACGACTCTTTTCGTGGGAAAAGACAGAAAAACTGTACACTTTCCCGAGGAAGTTGAGACTTTGCCCCTAACCAGACGCAGTCTTAGGGTTTCTAGAGGATTTTACGGTTTTTGATTGATCTTGTTAAGAGGGCTTGTAGGATTGAGGGTGGACTGTTCTCCTAAATCAGGGCTACCTAAGGTCTAACCTAATTCTATCCTTATCGTGTTTGTGAGGCCCACATTGGAGTCTAAGTCAAAATTTTGGTGCTATGGCAAATGGCATTTATGATATTATGTGGATTCAAAATCTCTTAAATAGTTGAGATTTAGCTCCCAAGGTGTTATGAACTTGTATTGTGACAATAAAGATGCTATTAACATTGTTCACAAACCCGTTCAGTATGATAAGACCAAACATATTGAGGTTGACTCATTTTATCAAAGAGGAATTACAAAATGAGCATATTTAGGTTCCCTTCATGAATATTGAAGATCAATTAATCGACTTGTTCACTAAAGGCCTATGCAGTTCTAAGATTGTTGACAAATTTGGTATGTAAAATATTTACATATCAGTTTCAGGGACAATGTTTTAACATATGGGTATACAAGATTATACATGTAAGGATGTATATGTCTAGCATTGTATAAGGATATATTTATAAATATCATCCTCTTGTATTGTATCCCACTTTTATAATATAAGAAAGTATGTGAGAATAGATATATACTCTCCATACATATTCTCCCTCATCTTCTTCTTCTCCTCTTTTGCTTGAATCTATAACATAAATACTACCAACACTTGTAGATTTCCTCTAAGCCAATACTATTTCATTCACTCTAAGAGGTTTAGTCATCGTTTCTTATATAGTATTAAAGTCAAAAACATGTTTCTTTCATTGGGTTACATGTGGTCATCTACTTCGAAGGAACGAGAGAGGAGCTTTGAGTTTAAATTTTATGACTGAATCCATTCTGATTGGCTTGAATATAGTTCTTGGAAACCTGAACATAGTCAGAATCTGATGGTCCTACTGATTCTTCCATTCAATGTGCTCCTTCAAATCCATCAAAAAAAAATTATTAGACAAGGTTGACTGATGCATGGATACCAATGGTCGCAAGGTTAATAACTGCTTCAAACAAGGATATCCCTTCTTGTCCATAACAATCTATACTTGGGGGGGGGGGGGGAAATCACCTAAACAGGTTGTCATTTAACAGCATATATGGCCCTACATAGAGCGGAATGGCGGAACATGATTTGTATAGCCAACCCCAAATAGTTGGGATAAAGTTGTTTGTTGTTGTTGTTGTTGTTGTAATTAAAGTCACCTAAACCCTATGCTGAATCACCCTTTCTAATTATCCAAATCAAGAAACGAAGCATTGACCAGTAGCCAAATCTGCCTCAAGCATGCAGAAAAGCATAACTGGTTAGAGAATTGGAGGTGGAAAATAGACAAGAGTGAGAGACCTAGTAAAAAAAAAAAAAAACAGAGTGTAATCACTATGTTTGTTGTGCGAAAACCTAGATTTGGGATTATATACAACAAAATAGGAGAGAGAAAATAATGCAAACAGCAATTACACAAGAATAAGACAATTTACGTGGTTTGGCTTGAAGCCTATGTCCATAGGAGAAAATGGCAAGAAAGCTTTCACTATGGTCGAAAACAAAAGTTACAATGCACAGTGTGGTGGCATGAAAATCGAAAAAAAACCTAAATATAAACCCCAAAACCCTAATCTTCACAGGTTGGATCCAGATCCCAAATCAGATCTAAAAATGCGGATCCTATTTGGGTTTTCTTCATATCGTCATCCTGGTTACATCTCGGGTTGAATACAAGGCATTAACCCATTAATGTTATTACTTATTGATACATATAAAGATGGCATTAAATGCTCTACCACAACACACACACACACACACACACACAGCATTAGATGTATAAAAAGAGCAACAGTGGAAAGTTAAAACAAATATAACACGAAGCAATGCAAAAGGAAAGAACAATCTCTTCTTTTTTTCTTTTTTTGGTGTGTGTGTGTGTGTGTGTGTGTGTTTGTTAATTTTAACTTTAGTCACTTCCCGATTTACCTCAACAAATATCTGAGAGAGACGAGTCTTCAAGGTGCAAATATTGGTGGGGGAGACCCTTACAGTTGAAACCTTTAAATCCAAGGAAATCTTCTCTCAAAGTCTCACATGTATCAGTTGGTTTCCTGGTTTAATTTTGATTTCCAATCTCTTTACGAAGGGTTTTTCCCAAGGCAGTTGGCCCAAGCAGCACTAAGCTCAGTTTGGCTTCAAATTCACTCATTGGCTAAAGCTTATTACAATGAGACTTCCAAAGCAAGAGGACCAAATCAACACTAAGCCCAGTTTAACTATAAATCACTCATTGGCAAAGGTTTAATTATATCTATACTGCACAATGATATTAATAAGCATTCACAAATTCATTCAGAGGGCAAAGGTTTTATTATAGCTGTTTACAACTTACCAGTGATTCGAAACAGAGCAATCTTCAGTAATAAGCCTTACTTTCAGTGGTAATGAACAACTGTATAATAATAATCGAAAAAAAAAAAAAAATGAACAACTATATAAAGATAACCTGATTTACCCCAAAAAAAAAAAAATGATAACCTGAGGCTAACAATGGTATCACCATCACTACCACATCATTTTTCAAGTCATTTTCAGTGGAAGTAGTTCAGAACGTAGGAGACAGCTTTACATTGAGTTCAGATGACTCTATGCATTATTCCCTGGCTACGAAAAGCCATTCGCTCTGCTCAGAGTTTCTATCAGTTATTTCATCGATCAATTGGTTTGCTTTCTTCGAATTTGTGTTAAACCCTGCAAAATGATACGAATCATTAAGCCATTAATGAGACCCACCACCACAAAGTTGTTGCTTAGCAAACAGCACCAGCTCCCTTCATTTGATCATTTTTTTTCGAACAATTGATGCATAGGGGTAAACCTCAGGTAATATATCGTATTCATCTAAGCTCTAGCACAACTTCCCTCATGGTCGGCCTCTCCTCTCCTTTCTCTCCGACACATCTCAATGCCAGCTCTGCAAATGCTTGAATCTGTTTCATGCTTCCCTCCCCCAAAATTCTAGTCTCCACAACCGGCAAAATACGCTTCTCTTTCATCGACGAAACGAATTGCTCCACCAAATGGGTGTTACTTTCAGACATATGGGAAGAGACCTTTCCCGTAAATAGTTCCACCAGTACAACACCAAAGCCATATACATCACACTTCTCTGTAATTCGTTGCGTCTGCAAGTACTCCGGATCGATGTATCCCCAAGTCCCCGCGATTGGCAATTTACTGAAGGCTTCGTCATCGGGCGAAATCGAAACCGAGAACCCAAAGTTGGATAGCTTCGCCGTGTAATTCTCGTCCAAGAAAACATTTGGAGATTTAACATCTCTGTGTACTATCGGTTTCGATTTCGCGCAGTGCATATAAGAGAGCACATACGCGATTTCTGTAGCGATCCTTAGCCTCTCCGGCCAAGCAATCCAGGGGAGACCCACACCGCCACTGCCTTGGAGATGATCGGAGAGGGTGCCATTGGGCATGAACTCGTAGACCAGGATGGGGATTTGGGTCTCTAAGCAGCAACCAAAGAGCTTCAACACGTTTTTGTGGGTGATCTGGAGTTTGGTTGTGACCTGGTTTAAGAAGAAATCGATGACGTCGTCTGTGGGGTGGAGCCCTCGAGGGGTCTTAATGGCAACCGGTCTATCATCGAGAGTTCCTTTGTAAACAGTGGCGACGGCGCGGCCCAAGATCAGGCGGCTGTCGTAATTATTGGTTGCCCGTTTGATGTCCTTGGCAGAGAAGATTCTGAGTGGCTCACCTTTGCCTTGGTAAGAGGAAATCTGCTTTTCCAATAAAATTGCTCCATTGCGCAGGAAGTATTCCTCTTTAGCGTTGAAATTTTCTCTTTGTTTCGGCAACCCACAGCCCAGCCTTATACAGAAAGAAGCCATGGAGGCTTCTGAACTCGTTTCTAAAAGAAGTCTACCTGTTCTGATCATTTTAAATACCCAATCCAATCTTTTTTCAATTTTACCTCAAAATTCCAGGAACTGATCTTATGACGAAAGAAAGAATAAAAAGAAAAGTGAAAACCAAAAGTTAAAGAAGGGCATGGCCAAGTCACAGCCGATGCTTAGAGCGTGGGAAAACGATCGCATATGAGAATGAAACTTCCCAAAATTAGACAAGATTTATTTAAGCAAACGACCTTAAAAATACAATCTTCTCAACCCTCCTGGAATAAAAAATAAGCCATACCTTAATCCCCTCCTAGATTTGATTTTGTTTTTTTGAAAATATCCCCTCGTAGATGATACCAAACAATAAAAAAAAAAAAGCAGAGAGAGAGAAAGAACAAGGAGGTTCGTTTACCAACGAAGGCAACTGTTTTGACCGATTCAAATATCCAATCCAGTGAAACATCTTCTTAGATCGTTTTTTTCTTTTTTGACCTGATGTGCAGACCGATTTGAACCGGCCGGGATTTGGCATTAAAGGCCAATGAATCAGCACAAAAAGAGTGATATACACCTTCTGGGGATGCTTTTTTACTTTTGGCACTATGTATCAGCCCCTATTATCATTCCTACTTTAGGCTAATTAACTCGTAAGTTGTCCTACCAAATCTAAGGGGATTTGAACTGTTGAATTACTCAACAAATTTTGTCAACCTGAATCTTTCAGCTCTATTAATTCACTGGAAACGATTGCATAAGCCCATATTCATCCAATAATTTGTTTTTCCATGGTTGTGGTAACTCCAACTAACCAATTGCCAAATCCATGTTTATTCTGTGTACAATTTGATAGTGCCGAATGCTATTAAAACCTATTTGTATCTTTGTGAATATTCTTTGAATATATATATATTTTTATCTTGTCTTCTCCATCTATGGAAGGATTGTTGCACGCAATATTGTAAACATCTCACTATTTTGGCCTATATAATATATTGACCTATTAAGGTAATGTCTCAATCCAACTCTCTCTTCTCTTTAATCAAAACTTTCATGGTATCAGAGCACTAGGTACGTGCCTTCTCTTTCTTCAATATTCTAGTGTTTTCCTTCATCTGTAACCCATCATGTCAAACGCGACCACATCTTGCTCTTCTTCTATAAAATCTTCTAGTTTCTCTCTTTCTAATTTTTACCACATCTCCCATCTCATCTCAATTAAATTTGATTCTGAAAACTATTTGTTGTGGCACCGTTAGATGTTTCTTATCATCCGATCACAAAGTCATTTAAATTTATTGATAGTTTGTTTTGGTACAACCTGTTTTTCTTGAAAGTATAGATAGGAAAACAAACAAAATTGTGATAGTCACTAATCCAACCTATGATGACTGTAGACTCATAGACCACCTGCTTATTAGTTGGCTCCTTACGACTATGATGTCTACTATGATTTCTCAAGTGGGCGATCTCTACACCTCGAATGAAGTTTGGGATGCATTTGCCCATATGTATTCTTCTTAGGTGGAAGCTTGTATGGATCAGCTGCGACCAAAGCTTGGCACCATAAAGATTGACACCAACTCCATAGCTAAATATGTTGACCAAATCAAAGAAATAGTCAATAAACTTGTAGTACAAACCCCTTTGACTCAAAAGGAATTTGTTACATGTACCGTTTGAGGTTTTCTATGAGATTATGAAACATTTGCTTCCTCCCTTTTCACAAGGTCAGATGGTCTTCCTCCATTTCTTAAATTCATATAAATGCTTTATGTATAAGAATGTCGATTGAAAGAATATCATGCTTAACAACTTGCTGAATGCATGACCCTGCTCTCAACAAGAAATGGGCATGGTCATTTCAATTCAAAAAGATAAAATAATGGTTTTAGACATCCCAATACTAGTGACAACCAAAATCAACAATGGTTTAACAATCATTCAGGAAGGGATTTTCAAAACAATAAAAATTGGCATAATCAGTCTTGTGTTTTCTCTTCCAATAATCGAGGTGGTCATGAGATCTAACAACCAAGCAATATTACTTGTCAAATATGTAACAAGCATGGACATGTCACATCAAGCTGTTGGCAACATTACAAACCTGATGGCATGGTTCACTCTTTTGCCGGCTTACATAGGAACTCCCCTTTGGATGATAGTTGTTATCTTGATACCAGAACATCAAACCACATAACCGCCGACATTCAAGCTTCACTGATCGTATAGAATGTATTGATAATTATCAATTCTTAGTTGGTAATGGTATGAATCTACCAATATTTGAAATTGGTCATCTTTCTCTCCATACTAAATATGGTTCCCTTCATCTTCAAAATGTTCTACATGTGCCTTAAATATGCAAAAAAAAAATATATATATATTATCAATAAGAAAATATTGTTAAGACAATGATTGCTTATTCATCTTCTTTGAAAATGGATTTTGTGTAAAGGATCGCAAGAGAAAAAGAATTCTGCTCGATTGACCAAGTAAAAATGGTTTGTATCAAATCAATCCAACTATTATAAATGAAGAAAAACTTTAGGGATTGGCTACAGGAACAACTACAAAGTCACATGAGATTTGGCATATGCGATCAGGACACCCTAATCAAAACATCATGAGTTTTTTAGTTAATAGTGAAAGTACCTTTATTTTTGGTTTTTGAAAGCCAGTGAGGGTATGTCCTATTTCTCAGGCTATTAAAAGTAAACTACTTCCATTTTTTGTTTCTAAGTCTTACTCTAATGGACCTTTAGATTTGTTGCATGATGATTTGTGGGGACTCACCCCAATACCATCTCATTTCAGTTATTGTTCTTATTTTTTAATTGTTGATGATTTTGTTGGATAATTCATCTCATTAAGAAAAATGATACATTAGAGGCTTTTATACAGTTTAAGAGACTAGTTGAAAATTATTTTGCGAGAAATATCAAAATGTTTCAAGCTGATCAAGGAAGCGAGTTCACAGGTCCCTTTAAAAATTATGTAATACATTTTGGAATTCATTAAAATATTTTCTTATCCTCTAACACTATAACAAAATGGTGTTGCAGAACGAAAACATAGGCATATTATCGAAATGGGAATTGCCTTATTAAATCAAACTAGAATGGAAAAATCTTATTTGTTGGATGTCTTTCAAATGATTGTTTTCTTGATCAATCGTCTACCAACTACTATCTTGGACAAGAAATCCCCTTATGAAGTTTTGTATGGAAATCCACCTAGTTATTCCTTTTTAAGGGTATTTGGTAGCTAATGTTTTCCATATTTGTGACCATTTAATGACAGAAAACTTGAAGCAAAAACTCACCCCTACATTTTTATTGGTTATGATGATCATCACAAGGGCTATCTTGATCCAATTACAGGTCGAATATTTGTATCTCGTCACGTTTTTATGAGACTTTATTTCCATTTGTATGATAATCCTCTAATCTTATTAGACCCACATTAATCAAAGATATCTACCATTAGATCTACCATGAACGCATGGTGCCAACCACTTTCCCATCACTACCCCAACCTTCCTTATCACCTCCATCCATCAACTCAAACTCATCTTTAATACCGATTGCCACACCTCAACAAACTACACCATCTCTACAAGCATCTCTTCCTATCAACCAACCTATCACCACCATCCTTACTGACCCACTTTCTCCTTCCACAAGCCCAAAGCCTGATCCACCTCTCCAACCACCCCTTTTTCCTTATCAAAATCCACAACCACCTCAACATCATATGGTCACCCGCACCCAAGACAATACACGGTGACCACGTACTTTTCTTAATTGCTATGTGGAAACACGACACCCCACTTCTAGTCAATATTGGGCTCTCACGGTAGATACTGAACCAACATGTTACACGTAAGGTATCAATCAATAGAGAGTTGCCATGATGAAATAATACAATGCTCTTTACAAAAATGACACTTGGGTACTTATTCCCAATCATCATTCTGATAATGTAGTTATATCCAAATGGGTATTTTGGCTCAAGCGTTAGGCTGATGGTTTCATTGAATAACCCAAGGCTTGTTTTATTGCAAAAGTATTTAATCAAAAAGCTAAAGTAGACTATGATGAAATATTTAGCCCTATTGTTAAGCCTACCACTATATGAACTATCCTTGCTTTGGCTGTCAACCTTTGGTGGTTGATCTATCAACTTGATGTTAAGAATGTCTTCTTGCATGGATATTTTAATGAAGGCATTTATATGAAACAACCACACGGATATCTTAAGATCTTACAAGCAAAACATAAAACTTATTTATAAATCATCAATATAATTGAGAATCCTAGAGATCCTAGTGAAAAAAACTCACAAATACATGGAGGAAAAACCATTTTCCTTAATAAAATCTTTGGAAAACCTCATAGTTTAAATACTAACAATGAATCAATAGATTAGGAATCCTAGAAGTGAAAACAAAAGTATGCATTGTACATCCACTTACAATAGCCACTCTCCATTTTAGTCACTGCCCTTAAAGAACCTTCTTCCTTTTGGGCTCTCTTCCCAAAAGATCCTCCAAACACTCCTCTACATAAAATAAATGGTATAAAACACTAAAAAAATGTAAGATTCAATAGAAAACTAAGAGAAACATAAAAATATAGAGTTTCTCTCATAGGGAAAGCCTCCGTGGCTTACCT
>JAOXJP010094153.1:0-14587 GCA_025762735.1 Platanus orientalis | reverse complement strand
CAACACATCTAAGGCCCGGATTTTAGACTTGCATTCCTCCAAAATAGTCTTAAGGGACAAACCCAAATGCTTATTCCAAGCTCTCAGGCCACCCTTTAAAGATTTAAGCTTAAGGGCAAATCTCCTGCTCGGATTACCTGAGAACTCCACTTTATTTCACTCATAGTTGACTACATCCAAAAAATCCGGCTTAGACAACCACATCTCCTCAAACCTAAATGGCTTAAGCCCCTGAAACCACCTACATCCCCTCAGAACGATAGGGGTATGATCCGGGGTGGCTCGACACAACATCGATTCAAAACGGTCCAGAAACAGATCTTCTCACTCCCCACAAAACAGGAAACGATCAAGCCTACTCAAACAAGCGTTAAGCTGGAAGTTAGACCAAGTAAACCTAGCTCCTTTCAGAGGAGAGTCAATGAGTTTCCATCTATCAATAATGTCTCCGAATTTCCTCATCCTAGGATCATGCCAATCGCCCCCACACCTTTCAGAAGAAAATCTGATTAGGTTAAAATCACCCCCAATACACCAGGGAAGGTCCCAACGAGCCTTAATGCCATCTAACTCTTGTAGAAAATGATATCATATTCAATGGTAAAACTTGAAATATACACTCACTATTGTCTAGTGCGTGCAAACTGATAAAAGACCTGTAGGACTTAGCAAAGACCCAAGAGAATGAGAAAAGTGAAAGCAAAAGGTGGATACCTCTAAAGGAAGATTTTATAAAGACGAACTTTGATGGCACAATCTCCACAATGAAATAAAAGACAAGTATGGGAATAGTCATTTGTAACTCAAAAGGAGAGGGCCTTACAATATGAAGCAAAATAAGAAACATATGCTTGCCACTACAAGCAGAATGCGAGGCGGCTCTACTTGGCATCCGAACATGCATTGCCATAGGAGCCAAATGGATTATAGTGGAAGGAGACTTAAAGAACGTCATAGAGGCCTTAAAGGAACCCTTAGAGGAAAACCCAACTGAAATCAGAGACTGCATAGCTGAGTGCAAAGAACTTTTCCAGTATTTTGAAATAATTAGACTGCAATATGTAAATAGGAATAAAAATAATGTGGCACACCTAGTTGCCAAGAGTAGCTTAGAAAATGATCATCTAAACATAACTCTTGGTATCATCCCTAGGGTTATACAAAAAGTTATAGATGAAGAAACAACCACATGTACAAAATAGATAATTATAATGCATTAGTTTCTATTTACCACACAAAAATGTCATTCTTACTTTAGGCTAACTTTAAGTTGTCCTACCAAATCGATAAGGCTAAACAAGGGATGTGTAGGGTTAAAAAAATTGTTCAAATGAAAAAGTAGATACCTAAAAAGAGACTCCAATTTCAAAAAAAAAAAAAAAAAAAATACACGTCTAACTATTATGTGAGGACATGTGGGGCCAAATAAATTTGGGTGTAGAAGACCCTTTTACAATTTGTTTTGATTCTCTATCTCTCCTGCGGCCTCCCAATTCAATAAGGTTGCTATCGTGAAGGTACGGGTTAAAGGGGATTCAAGCCAATGCATGGCCAAGTATGTGTGTCAACTGGAACCAACTCAATGAGATTCTTTAACGCAAATGGAAAATCAAGGAAAACAAAATATGTCTATTTTAATATGATAACCCTTGAATCTACAAGGGGTTTTCAGAATCCACAAGAAAAAAAAGAAGATTATCTAAAAATTTGTATTAATGTCAAAAGCTGAATTGTCATGAGAGCTACAACGCTTTTAAATAAATAAATGAACCATAATTCGTGTTAGGTACGGAATTAGGCTAATTTGAGAAATTTTACCAAAAATAGTAAAATTGAGATAATGACAAAATCAAATCCAACGGTCTTTAAGAGACATCCTAGAATAAACGGGATATTATTCTGACTTTTAAATTAAAAGTTAAATCAAAAAGAAAACTTATTATAAATAGCAAAAATGCTTATTTGAGGACTTTAACAAAGGAATTTGTCCGAAACTGACAGTGCTCATAACGAAACATGAGTTTTGATTTTTGCAATGATTTCCTTTAATTCATCAAATTTCATGTAATGAAATTACTGGCGCTTATGATTTTTGCTAGTATTTTTTTGACATTCTTGCGTGTTGACTTTTATCGGTCCATTTGCTCAAAGAAAGTTTGAGTTATCCATTATACAGAGACTCTTGAAAACGTTTTAAATATATAAGAATGGAGAGCCTTGGGGATACAAGGTTTGATAGGGTTGTGAAGTCAGATATGATAGAAAAAGGAGCCATGGAGTAGGCATAGGTCATAATAATTTTGCTATGCCTCCCAATCGAGGTCTTACACTTAACGTAACAAAGGTTTTCGGATAAGATTGGCCGAGACGTCCCTTCATAAATTTCTAGATGCTTGTTCACTTTACCTTTATTTTATTATTTTAAATTTTTATAAAAAGGAAAAGTGGGACAAGCGTATTGACTTTGGTCATGGAAACAATACTACTGTTGTTTGTCCTATAAATAAATGAAATTAATGTCCAATACCTTTCAGCAATGTACCGACTTTAACAAACAGCTACCCTCTGCTTTTTCTCACGTCTTTGGGCGTGCTTTTGCCATGTTTTGTTGACATGATTAACATCTATTAGATTTCATCATTAAATCTAATAGATGTTATGTTCTCACTTGCAAGTAGAACCCAAAACAATGTAACTCACATCTTTGCATTAAGTTACTTTCTTAGGTCATCCTCCTCCGCAGCTTCATGAGCTCAATCTGCAACTCTTTCCAGCTTAATATAATCTCTTTTGTTATCAAAAAAATTAAGAAAAAAGTATCTTTAAATTAATTCAACTTACTCACCACATGCTCTCATGGCCACGGATGATCCAGATGAGTTAATCTAAAAATTTGGAGCTCTTCTCAAAGAGGATGAAAAGCCACAAAAGGTGGATATCAAACTACAAGAAATCAAAGTATGGTTTGGTGCTGGAACAATTTAATAATACATCACGTCTAGAGAAGATAAACTGTTCATAAGCCAATGCCCCTTGCCCCAGTAGTTGTAACATCACCTTTCTAGGAAGGAGAGATCATGAGTTCGGCTTGGCTTCTGTGTCTATAGTATCCATGCACAATGCTTGTGCAGGGACTGGGAGTGGTTGCATCAGCACCGAAAAGTGATTTACACTTTTTGGGACACATGCTTATCATTTTTTGGTGCTGATGCAAGCACTCCTAAGCTCCTACACACGTATTGTGTACTAATTTTATGTGCACAAAAGCTAAGGGGTCATGAATTCAATCTTGTCGGGCAGCATTCTATAATATGCATCAGTGTTTCCCATTTCAACCTATGTTGTGGGCCTCCCATTATGATGCAGTGTCAACAGGCCTATGTGGGGCTGCCAAAAAAAACAAAAAAAAACAGCAGAAAAGCAAAAGAAGGTAAAACATTTATGAGAGTTTATAGTATCTTCTTTGCCAATAATGTCCAAGTGGGGAGATGATGGATGTTATGCGGGCATAATTGTCTTAAGAATTTTTTCATAATGGGTATTAATGAGGAGCAAATTATCTGCGATCAAAATTGGTATGACCACTGTGTGACATGCACCATAAACTGACAAGTAATATGTTTTTGAATTGGGTGCCTTTTTTGGATACTTTTTAATTGAACATTTTTTATGCTTTTAACCCTGTACGCCTCACATGCCAGCCAGTGGCGCGATCACACAGTGACCATACCAATTTTGGTCACAAAAAATTTGATACGGCATTAGTGTCTACTAAGAAGGATGTGGGTTCTCCGACCATTGCAACACTGGATAGTAATACCCTTTAGAAAAGTTTCTAGAACAATTATGCCCACATAACATCCATAATCTGGCACCTTAGGAACTGAATGCAAGTATATATAAGGCTGAACGAGAAAGAAACAATTGAGAGCATTTAATGACAGAACACTGGTGGAATGCTTCAAATTGTGGTAGAATTGATCACATGACAGACGTGCAATTCCACACTCAACGAGAATGGCAAAAATCATGTGAGAACCAAATCTACCCATCCCTCAAGGAGTTGTGGGGACCTCAATGCAAGTATAAGGTACGGCCTGGTGAAACGGAAGCTTAACAACTCATTATTTTAACGTTTCCAAATGAAGTGTTTTAAAAAAAAAAAATTGTCTTAAATTTAGTCCCACATAAGAAATCACTCCCCGTTAATTTGCATTTTGAGAGAAAATTATCTCTCTTGGTACAAACACATGCACACGAATGAGTGCATGCATGGGTGTTTGAGGCGCATTTTGGATTTCACACGTGCGCATCATTGCAGGGTCACATTGGAGTTGTAAGGTTTTTTTCGACGTACCATATGGGTTCTCGGGGAATCCGAATTAGTTGCAACTAAATGCTCCAAATGGGATAGGGTCGGTGACTAACTTGAGTCCGTGACCAAATCACATCACAGGACAAGTGGCTCGCGACTGGACCTAGTTAGTTCATGACTGACTTGAGCTTGGGACTGTATTGAGACCGCAAACGGACTGGGTTAACGACTGACAAGGTCCTAAGATTGAACAAGTCGGGCTAACTGATTCACAACTGACTGCAGCACGACTAACCTGAAATGAGCTGCGACTGAATGACGCTAGGCTGGGTCATGACTGAACTTGGATGACGACTAAGAGCAGTCACACCAGAGGTCCATAAGCCACGACTAACTCATTTGTGGATGGGCTAGACTCAGTTGTGATGGGTTCGAAACTTGTGGACCAGGCTCATCCGTCCCAATCGTAGATAGAAGGCATGATTGATGTTCACACAAGTTTGGACACGTGTAAGGGTGGTTGAGACCCATTATAAAAAGGCCCAAGTGGGTTGAAACCCACAAAATAGAAGGCAAAGAAGGGAGAACGAGTATGATGAGCCCAAGATGAAGAAATGATGATAAAGAAGAGGAGAAGAAGAAGGAGGTCAAAGGGTTATGGGTTCAAACCCTCCATGGGATCAGTGATTTCTTGAAAACATATATTAAGTTGGAGGTGCTAATATTGTCTTTGTGACTTGGTTTTGACTTATGATGTTCACTTTCCTAGGGGGAAACTCTACCGAAAATTTTATAAAATTTGAACAAGAATTGTCACTTTGTTTTTGGGCACCCAACCATAAAGTGCAATAAATTTGTATGGAATATATCATGGTCTCTCCGAGGAGTACATCTCATTGAGAGACATGACTTGATCCAAGTTTGGTTGTATCTTGAGGTAGTTTGTCAATCAGTTCCTTGCACATAAAGTATGAGGCCATGAATATCCTCAAGAAAAGCAATAGCGGCACCTCCATGCCTCGGATCAGTCTAGTAAAATTACAACTAACTTGATTTTCTTTTAAAAGATATGTAGACAACCTGAGGATGTAAGACCCAATAGCTTAGCCCCAACCTAAAATCCTAAAATCCACCTTATTATGTTAATGAGTTTAATGAACTCAACAACTTTTGTAAGTAATATGACATCTTAGATTCATACTAGGATCCAACACAACTTAAATGAACAAGCAAACCAAGGCTCAAAGATGAACTTTTAAATAGGGAGGTTCTAACTGAGAAAAAGGATAATGTCGAAAGAAAATCTTCATCCCCCCTCCCCCCATAAAAAAAGGGAAGGATGTTCTATCCAGGATATACATTCGCCCCCTCATAGGGAGTGTGGGACCATACACTTTTGCATGGGGCCCACACTCCCTTGTGAGGGGAGAATGGTACATCTTGGATAGAGCAACCTTTCGGAGAGAACAAGTTAAAATATAAAAGATCACAAAAAGCATGACATATTGCATGGTATGGTATTTGGGGCGGGGGGGGGGGGCGCACACGGCCCAGTTATCCAAATGTTTGTTATATCTCTCATGGACATGCTGGGTTTTGGGGAATTTCACATATGAGCAAGCAATGAATCATTCTTTTATAATCAATTAAAATAAAATGAGAACAATATTGCTAGAGTTTTGTTTCATCGGTGTTAATATTTTGTTTTGATAGATATATGGGTTTGTAAATAACCATTAAAATAGATTATGAATTTTGAAATATATAAAACAACTTTGAAAATTCTGCTTCCTTTAAAATATACATCTTATTTATTTATTTATTATTCCATCCCCAAACGCCCAACCTTTTTATAATGAAAAACAACACCAAAACCCAAAGCTGGGCACGGTTCACCTCATCAATAAACCAAGCTAGCTCACCTCATCACGAGCCGAGCTTGAGCTTCCAATTATGCCCGTTTAGCGAAATAAGCCTGAGCCAAGTTGTATTGGTCTCAGCTTGTTAAAAGCTCAACTCGTTAAGGGCTTTATAAACGTATATAATATATAGTAAAGTTTAATATATTATATATTGGTACCATAAATTTATCTATAAGTACATGAGTATTAATTTGAGTAATTATTGTATCATGCAATCCCATTCTTTTATCAAAATATCAATAGATTTTAATTACAAAAATATATAATCAAATATTTAACTAATATATAACAAAAGTTGTTATAGACACGTCATGTCAAACATATAAATGATTTAGTTTCAATTATTTTTTAATAACATCTTTAGTTATAATTTAAAATTGCAAAAAATAGTATGACTAGTGGTGTGACATGCACATAGGCATTTGAATTTCGTGCCTAACTTTTGAATTAAGTACTTCTTTGATATTTTTTAACCCCCTCATACTACAGGGCAACATAAACTTCCAAGCCAAGCTTGAGCATGCTCTTTTATGACAAGCCTGACTTGAGCCTGGCAAAGCTCGACTCATTGACACCCCTAATTGGGCATGATGCCAACATCCCAATGTCTCAGTGGTTGTAGCCCTGTCTCTTACGAGGGAAGGTATTGGGTTTAAACTCGATCAGCAACACTTGTTTGTAGTCATGCATTGATGCTGCCTCTCCACCATGTTGCGGGTCTTGCACTAGGTGTGAGAAATTTGTGCCACATGCAAAAAACAAAATCTCCTAGGTCTGGATCCTTCACAACACAAAATGCATGGTATAGACCTACGGACCTAATCATGAGATAGGGAACAGGAAATTAACGACGTCTTGGTAAATATATCACCACATTCCACTAGATTTTTCAAGGATGTATTCACGAAACATTCTCAATATGCTTTTTCCATTCTCATGATTATATCTGCAGGGTTAATCTTTGCACTTTGTGTTGCAAATGATATATTCTACACTTAAATTCGATTGAACACGTTAATGATGTCAAGTAGAAGGGTTCATATTAACTTGAGTGACTTGCCCACTCTTCTTAACAAATGATCAGTCAAGCACAACATGCTTCTACATTAACAAAGAAAACATAGATTTTTTTTTTGGTTGGTTTTTTGGTTCATGTGATAGAGTGTTGTGCTTGAGCTGATCGTTTGCTCTCCTAACTGTTTAGAGATAATTGTTTGGAAGAAGAAAATATGAGAAAACTGCAAAAGGAAATGGTGGTAATGTAAAGTATGAATAAGTCATATTTTTATTTTAATGCATTGTTTAATTACAATTAATAAAAAAATTAGTAAAGTATAAAAAAGTCATTTTTTTACGTTATTTGTTCATTCTATCTTACTACTTTAACAAGAAAAAAATAAGGTTTCATCCACATTTGAGGGTTTTAATAAAAGATAGAAAATGTTCGTTCATTGAAATGGTTTTATTGAATACATTTCCTATAAGTTAACATGTATTAGACAAACTAGTTTATGAGAAAAATCCTAGAAAACTATATACTTTCCCGAGAAAATTGAAACATTTGTTTTTAGAGGTTTTTCTATTAGATAATTTGTTTCAATTTGCAATATTTCAGTCCCTAGTGATTAGGGGTGGCAATTCGTGTAACGCCCCTGAATCCGAGCTTGGATATGGGATCCGTATTCATCTCAGATTCGGATTCATTACCTTTCATAATCTGCAAGCCAATAGTCACATGACATTGACCCAAATCATGGGCCCACAATTAAGATCCAATAGTTCTCATGTTCACATTAATTTTCCTTATGTCCATTTAATTCAATAATCATATTTGAATAATTACGGAAGCGTATTTGATATTCACTAATCTCATATGTTCATATCAAAATGCGAAAACGTATTCTAAAAGCCACAATAATCACAATAGTCCAATAGTCATGAGTCAAAACAAAAATATCACTAGGGTGCCTTCTCACCCAAATATACAAAAGGAAGGTCTACAAAACAAAAAATAAGGATCCGACATAAAATGAGGTCTCAAAACATGTTCGTAACAGTGATATTAATAAAAGAGAAAAGCTATGGATGTCATAACGAGTCCCTCAGATGGAGGACCTGTAACAATAATCAATCTGAAAAATAAACAGTTCGATTAATCTCAACCTGTAAGAAATCTAGCAGACTATAAATAATCTGAAGTAAAACACATATAGAAATATTAGCATATCCAAAAGTCAATACAAAGTTAAGCAGATATCGAAGTAGTAATCACAATCATACTAGTATAAAGCAATAATAATCACCTGTCAAACAGAATGCAGTGATTCAATATGAAAATCTAAGTCCGAATAACAAGTCAATACGGAAGTCAAGGCTCACAACTCGATGTTATATGTTAAATCTTGAAAGATCCAATGTTTTATGATTTCAGAGTGTTCAAATTTTAGTGTTCAAAGTGTTCGGAGTCTACATAGTTCACAATGTTTGAAGTTCAATATTCAGAGTTCAAAGATTCAAAGTGTTATGAGTTTAATGTTCAAAGGTTCTATGTAAAGTATTTGTATGCTCTAGCCAACCCCATAGGTAGGGTCCTGATCTCGTGTCAAATCTCATGAGTAAAACCAATGTTCTTGTTTAACCCTAAGAAGAAGGCCAATGTCCTTATTATAACTCCAAGGAAGAGGGTTAATATCCGTGAGCCAAGGAGCAAGTCCGAAGTACTTTTTCACACTTAGTCTTGTAAGTATGCCCAAATAGTCAAGGACACACTTAGCTTGGTGTCAAAACCCACATAATCAATGGTCACACTTAGCCCTGTGACAGGACCCAAAATGGGTCAAATGTTCAAAGTCCAAAAGGGTTCACATCAATAAGTCTAAAGGTCCATATAGTTTTAATAATCAAAATGTTTCTATAATGTATACAACAATCGTAAGCATCACATTTACATAAATCAATCATGTTAAAGGCACATGATTCACTTAGATTCGATGTTAGTGTATAATTCAATATTCATAAGTCCGGAATCACAATGATTCATTAAGATTTATCATAGAGTCAATGATTTAAACTTGAAATAGGATTCGAAGGTTCACATGATCCACATAATCACATAAGAGGCATATAATTTAATAGAATCAATGAATTCATTAGATTTACACAAAAATTTCACATGTATTCCAATGAATCAAATTGTATAGATCACCTAATAACACTCTTAGTGTTCCTAACAAAATACCTTAAGATTGTGTTTCAAATTGATTATAAATAGAACAGATCTTGAAAGATTCACAACTTCTCACAGATTTTCAAAGATTCACATGAGAAAAATTCAAATTTCACATGTTCTAAAGAATTTTTTGAAGGAAATCAGTCCACACAACGTCTAAGATCAATAATCTTTCACAAACTAGGTGTAGATCTAAAGAGAAAACAAGAATCAATGATCTAAATAATAACTTTACTGAATTTTTAGATATTCCAATGAGAAGAGAGTCATTCTAAGCATAAGAAGCATGAAAGCTTACTAAACAAATTGAAATTCATAGATCTAAGATGATTCAAAGGATTAGATTCAAAGATTTCCAAACATTTCAGAGATTTACATGGTTTAGCATCACATAATCTGAAATCCAAAGAGGGATTCACATCGAATCACCCATAGTAATCAAGGTCTACTTACTAGAGAAGCTTCTACTCTAGTAATCATAAGGTTCAATGGCTTAGAGCATAGGTTTTCACCTATTTTTAGAGATTTCAAAGAGTTTCTATAATCAAAGCACAGAGATCTAAGAGAATCAAAGAGGAGAATACATCACATTATCCATAGTATGCAAGATTTGCTTACAAAGAGGATTATATTTAAGGATTCATAAGGTTCAATGGCTTAGAGCACAGGTTTTCACATATTTTCAGAGATTCCAAAGAGTTTCTATAAAGATCAAAGAAGTTCAAAGAGAATTTACATCATCAAACTCATAGTAAGCAAAATTTCTTACTAAAAGAAGCTTAAGGCCAAGATTCAAAGAGTTAGATCAAGATTTCCAAATATTTCAGAGGTTCCAAAGGGTTTCCATAACCAAAACACAGAAAACTAAGAGAATCAAAGAGGATAACACATCACATCATTCATAGTATGCAAGATTTTATTACAAAGAGGCTTAGATTCAAGGATTCACAAGGTTCGATGGCTTAAAGCATGGGTTTTCACCTATTTTTAGAAATTCCAAAGAATTTCTATAATCAAAACACAGAGATCTAAGAGCATCAAAGAGGAGAATACATCAAATCGTTTATAGTAGACAAGATTTGCTTACCAAAAGCTTAATCAGAAGGCTTCTAAGCAATGGAGCCTTCACTTCACCTCCTCAAATCACTTTGCTCTACAAAATTAGAGTAGATTTAACAACAAAAGAATAAAATTAAGAAGTTCCAATAGAAAATAAGCTAATCTCAACAGATTTTCAGAGTTGGGAATGAAACTTACCCAATTGGAGAGAAACTCTCATACTTTGCTCAAAAACATTCCATAATCTCTTTAACTCTTTAACTCTTTTCCTCTTTGTTCTAATGATGCAAAATGACCTAATTGATATGGTAGTTGGGTTTTAACTTGCCCATGACGAGATCCCACACATTTAGGAAACCAATAAGCAAATGTCAAGTTGCAAAATCACCTTTTGGGGCAATTTTGGGCTAATTTTTCTTAACCTTCAAGATCTGGGGCACCCCCCCATGACCTTAGAGCACCCTAAGTGGTGCACCTTGAGCGCCCAAGTGGTGTTTGGGGCGCTCGGCTTACACAACCCGAAATTGTCCATATTTTTCCCTACAAAAACATAACGCAATAAAACAGTCATAACTTTTTATAGAAAACTCTAAATTGAGATCCGTTTATTACATTAGAAAAAAGAATAGAAGACCTTTCCAACAAGGTATGGTTTACCCTATAGTTCACTTAGGATTGGTGTCAATGGGCGCAAGAAGTCACTTTAATTACGTAGTCAGGATAACTTTTGAACTTAACACGTTCGAGGCCCCAACTTGGGTTCTATACTTATAACTCGGTGCAAAAAGGTTTCTAAACAACTTAAGGTCTGTCGAGAATATGATAGATGACAATTTTACCCTTACCTGGATAAATTTATAATTTTACCCTTTTAGTACAAAGTGGGGCATTACATTACAGATCTTAGAGGCCTGGAATTTGCACAAAAGGAGAACGACTAGGAAGTAAAGAAAGGTTCAAGGAGTGAACTTGGGTATTAAGATTTTAATGATTTCACCAAAAAGGGAAAAGAGGGAGCAAAGGGTTTGGTTGCTTTTGAATTTTCACGAAAGAAGAAACAAGTCATGGGAAGGACAAAAACACCTAATTCGCTTCCAAATGGGTTATCAATCACCTTTTGAACAACAATCGAAATATCCTCCTCATACACATCACCACCAACTACTTACAAAACTGTAGGTACCCTTATCTCTTTCATTATTGTCATAGCCATCATTATCGTCATCATAATTCACTCTTTTGAGAGTTTGGCAAATAGTTTGGGTTTGAATGAGGCTTCCCTCGAAGCCTATAGGGAATCAACTGACACTGAGATCCATCAGCTCTTCCTTCCCTATAGTGGATTTTGTGCTTTGAAAGGGGCATGTGGCTATGCTCTCTCGATCAATGAGTATGCATGAAACCACAAAAAAAAAACTGGAACCCACTTGACATTATTAAAACATGAAATCTTGCAATTAATTACTTGCTTTTGGCTTAACTCGGAAACTATAGAGCACTTGTTCTTCCAATGCAACTTCTCCAAAATTATCTGGATGACTCTTCTCCAAAAAATTCACCCAAAAAGGAGTAGAATTTAAAATCTGGATGTGGAATGCGATTGGATCAAAAATAAATATGGAGGCAAATCTATATATGCTTTAGTTGGAAAACTAACTTGGAACGCCTGCATCTACTACATATGAAGAGAAAGGAATCAAAGGTCCTTTGTTGGGAAAAGTCTCACCATTGAACTCCTCATAAACTGTATAATTGCGGATGTCAATGGTAAGATAAAGAAGTTGAAAGATGAACCCCCACACAACTACATCACTCAACATATTCAAGTTAACTGGCACATTAACATATCATAGGTTGTCCAACCAGTCAAGACTTGCACATGGTAGAAGCCTAATAGTGGAATGTGGGAATTATCATGTGATGGCTTGCTAACTGGCACCCGAGCAGGTTATGGCGGCCTACTTAGAGATGCAGATGGGACGATTTTTCTTGCATATGTGGGCACTAGCAGCAAAACTCATGTCTTATGGCTGGAGTTTTTTAGTCTATTCTGTGGATTACTTATAGCTATTAAGAATGGCTACACGAATATTGAGGTGGCGATAGACTTTAAGCTTGTTGTTAACATCCTTAACCTGAAATGTGAATGTCCATGGAGGTTTCTCAGTATTGTTGTAGCAATCAAAACAACTCTCATATGATGGACAACTATTGGATTTGTCATTGCTGGAGGGAGGCTAATAGACCCACATACTTTTTGGCTTCATGGGATATTAGTGCTGATGAAATGATTGTTGATCTGAGTGATTTCTCTGTATCCCTTAGAAATGCTATTATTAGTGATGCCAACCAATATATATATATATATCACAGATTGTAATCCTTTTGGTTTAATATAATCATATATTTTTTCCAAAAAAAAAAAACCACAATTAAGGATACTCCACCTACTCCATAATCTTGGGTATAATATTAAAAGAAAAGAAAACAAATAAGAACACCCAAAATGATCATCTCTATCTATAAATAATCTTGTGGGGTTTAGGAGACATAACCAAAAAAGTAAAAATCACTACTTTTTTGGGGCATGTGTATGTCCACAAGATTATATATTCACAAGACACGACCTCATCTAAAAGAACACATGATTTACATGAAAACCCCAATCTAGGGAAAAATCGCGGAGTTATGGAAGTTTTACTATGTTAGAAGAAAATATACACAAAAACTCTTATAACCCTAGTTGCAGAAAAATACATATAAATACTCTAAAAGAATTTAGGGTTAATCAACCACCACATACAAGTACGCTTTTATCCTTGGTGTTTGATTATTAGTACCTTAGATTATTGGTAAGTTCCACAAAATAATACATTTCATGAGTTCTTACTAGCAGTCTCTTTAGGGTCTACTTTGATTGTCATGGACGGTGATGATTCCAAGTTCAAGGAAAGGATGTGGTGCTTGATGACTATGATATTTCCAGAGCTATTTTTTGATTATCTTAACCATTGCATTAACAATATTCTGGTTGGTGCATCGACAAGGAATGCCCTTACAAGGCAAGACTCCCCCCTTCTCTCTCTCTCTCTAAATCTCTTGTTCACGCCTATGGGAAGTTTAGGAATATAGATTTGGGAACTTCCTTAACCAAATTTGCACCTGTACGTTATATCAAAAGGAAAGATGGTGTTTGTTCAATCAGCAAGCTGGTCCCCACCTATTACTATTGTCCCACCTAGATAGTCATCTCCACAGAGACTTCCACCGTTGCTTCCATGTCACCTTTAACCTAATCAATTTGAACCGAACAAGATTTCCAAGTGAGTTACAACAAATATGACTGACTAAATAATTGTCAAGAGACTTAATACATGACCCCTTGTCAACCCATTAACTAACCATAGATTTTGAACTCTCTCTCTCTCTCTCTCTCTCTCTCTCTCGGTTGAACTGTTTTAAGGGTTGAGTTGTTTGATCTGTTGGAAGTATGTGTCCTGACAAAGTCATTCACATAAAATATAAACATATTTAATTAATAATAACTATTTAATCTATTATCACATGTATTTGTTTCTTAACATGGGTAATTATTTGATCTCATTAGATGAGATAGGTGGTCCCCAAGTAACATAGTATGATGTCAAACACATTGAAATGTGTGGAGAGATATGATAATCTAGTTCTTGTAGACCTGAAAGTTTACAGCTATGGGTGATGTTAGACACATCACTTATAAGGCTGCTACATTTAGAGTTGCTATATGATGGAGTGATATAATCTCAGTCACTAGAGGGAGATTCTAAGTTTGCATGTGGGTGCATTATATAAATGCATTAAAGGGTTCCATTATGAACACACTTGGTAAAACATCACTGTTAGGATAAGTGTTATTTATATTTACAAATTTGTCCTTAGACCTGAGGGGTTTGTATTTCTCTAAGTAATTATGTTAGTTATTTTAAGCTACAAATCAATGATGCCTAATTGGAGGCTATATCATAGGTAGTTTGGACAGCCTAAATGATACTTGAGAGGGTGAAAATTCCCAACAAGGAATCC